>PGIR01000121.1:0-129693 GCA_002812735.1 Scedosporium dehoogii
TTTTAATAAAAAGAGGAGGGAAGGAGGGAAAAATAAAAAAAAAAAAAAAGAAAATAAAAAATCCCAAGGGAAAATAAAAATTTGGCTCGAGGTTGGGAGGTTGACATTTATGCACATGGAGGGGTGGTGTGGCTGTTGTGGGGGGTGGGCGGGGACCGGAGGCAGCTTTGGAGGGTGTGATTGGAGGATTGGAAGAATACGATTGGCTGCCTTGGGGTGGCCCAGCCACACAGTGTTGCACTGCGTCGTATCAATGGAATCCGCCACAAGCGGGCACGTGAAGAGTGGCGTCAGATTGACGTTGCCACAATACGAGGCGGCAGAACGATGTCATGGTTGGCTGGATTAGCCACAGCTACTTTTCGCTAGCGGAGCCGGATCGGAGCTTGACAAGCAAGGCGGGAGCTTTGGCTGGTGGAAATGGCCCAAATATTTACATGCGTCCCTGTGTTACGAGACGGTTGGAAAGTCGACGATTGAACGGGGGAAAAAAGTATAAGGGGAATACGAGTAAACCCAGTAAACAAGAAACTGTAAGCACCCGTCACGTATCCCGCGGGGATTGCAAACAGCGGAATAAAAACTTGTGTTTCCAGGGCCCATCTTGAAGTGATTTACTCGTAGTGTTGACCGAGTTTTCCTGCGTGTTAGTGGGAAATCGGTCGTCCATGAGAGCTCTCCCCAATTAGCAATGTCTCCTCCCGAAGGAATGAGAGAAGTGGACTGCTGAATTGGGGGCAAGTAGTAGACATGTCGGTTTTAGCTGTGAATGAGACCGGCTTGTGTCAGGGTCAGGTCGCAAAGGCGTTTGACATGTCGTCGGGAAACATCTCCTCTTCGGATGTCACGAGTGTAATCGACGGCGCCATTTAATGCCATTTTCAAAGGGAAAAGATTGTCACGGGACCGCATCCGACGGTGCATCTGAAAGCCATTAGTATGAAATGGAAGCCACCTGAATCCTGAGGTCGTTCAAGATATTGCGGAAAAATGGCGATGTGGAAGGGGAAAAAGCAACGCGGCATACGTCGCCCAACAAACACAATTCGAGACAGACCGCACTACGCGCTGCTACGCCATGTTAGTCTCGAGCGTTGAAGCGAGAGTCGAAATCGAGGGGGCCTAGTGATTTGAGTTGTCCTCAAATTATGAGAACGTTGCTCGATTTTCGCATGAGAGTTCCCGGCGCATCAGTAAAGTTGGTGATGTGATGATCGAGGAAGCAAGTTGGAAGCAGACGCGTCGAGAAGCGACGTGGCGCCCAATTTCGAGTTTGATTGAGAGATCCATCAATTGATGTTTCTTTGAGTGGCTCAGGTGACGAAGTGTCTCATACCTCATTTAACAAGCATATGCTCAAATGCGTTCATATGTATGTATCGAGAATACGATGCTTAGTCAGATGCATTCACCAGCATGCGAGGTTTCAATACACACTAGGTGTGTGAATATTTAGTCCAATCACGTCGAAGCATCCGCTGACCTCAGAGCAATCAGAGGAAAGGGGGACTGAGGTGGAAGACTGGGTCCAGAAGTGAAATATAGCCAATCATGAGCGACCGGGCCTGGTCCGAGAGTGGTATAGCGAATCAGCAAAGCGTCATGGAACCGGGATTGATGTCTCTGCCCTAAGGGTAATTTCAACACAGCCACATTCTTTTCTTCCTCGCCCGCTATATACACGCCCTCTGAGATTTTGGTCACTTCTTTTCATGATGGAACAACGATTTTGCCGCAGACGGAGAGTGGTGCTTTGGTCCTGGAATTCCGATTAGCTTGATCGCCGTTTAGCGGGATGGGGGTGCGCTGATGATGAATTATGTTACAAGTTTCTTGTTACTTCGTGGTCTCGTCTGCCTTCGAAGTCAAGCCAGGGAACAGAGGCCCCGAAAATGGTGGTTTAGTCATTTACCTTCACGTGATTTTAGGTAATGATGTCACCTGACTTGAGTCTTCAACTCGACCTGCACGAGGTACGTACCCATGTTCGTTCAGGCTGAGATTTTGGCGGGGAAGGAAAGCTCGAGCCTCCCAAAAAGTGGCAGAAAAAAAAAAGTTTCCTGAATGGCAGAAAAATTTCAAGTCGCTAGCAAACAATAAAAATCCAACGACAATACAAACACACAGACCGCCCTCTAGGTTGGCGAACGATCCCCTCATTCTCACAATTATTTCGGATCGGAGTCCATGAGCCATTGAAACCTTTCCGGATATTTCTATCTTGAATTCGAATACCCTTCTTCATTTCCGACTGTGCAGGTCCCCTGTCGGGCCGCCCAAATCACCACCCTCCTCTCGAATCTACCTACACGCACAGTCCATCTACCAGATACAAACCGAAAATGTCTGCTAAACGGAAAGCGCCGTCGAAGCTGGCGATGCCAGTGATAAAGCCCAGCGCGCGTCTACCCATCAAGACGTCCATTGACGAGAAGAACGCTACCGTCGCCGAGTCCGCTGCTTTCTCAGCGTTCGAGCCAATCCAGATTTCCTCAGATAGCGAGCCGGAGGAAAGCGTCTCGGATGAGGAGGAGGAGGAAGAGGATGACAAGGACGAAGAGATGAAGGATGCCGAACAGGAAAAGGGTGACGACGAACAAGAAGAGCCAGTTGCATCAGAGCCCGCAAGGAAACGGGCGAATGGCGGGACTGCGCGGCCAGCCAAGGACGACGATGCCGCGACGGACGGAACGGACTCGGAAACCGATGCGGCGCCCACATTTGGCGATTTGCTGAGGCAGCAGCAGACGATAGACGTACACGCCGCTTTCTCCGGTCAGGCCGGCGCGCCTGGCGCCCTAGCTACGCAGAACACCACACGAACGATCACGGTACCCTCCGCGTCGTCTCTTGGAACCGTGTTGAACCAAGCTCTCCGCACAGACGACGCCGAACTCCTCGAATCCTGCTTCGCCACGACGGATCTCGCCGTCGTGCACAACACCATCGAGCGCCTCGAGAGCAGTCTGGCGGCAAACCTCCTGATGCACCTCAGTTCGAGGTTACATTCGAGACCGGGTCGCGCGGGCACGCTGATGCACTGGGTGCAGTGGACGTTGGTCGTGCACGGGGGTGCGTTGGCGGCTCAGCCTGAGGCGCTTTCGAGGTTGACGAAGCTTCAGAAGGTGCTCGCGACGCGGGCGAGGGGGTTGAATAGCTTGTTGGTGCTGAAGGGAAAGTTGGACCTTTTGGATGCGCAGCTTAAATTGAGGAAGAAGATGCAGGCGAAGAATGCCCGCAATCCCAGCGGTGAGGACGACGATGATGAGGATGAAAATGTCATTTATGTCGAGGGAGAGGATGATGCCGGCGATGAGGGAACGGGCGTGAGGAGGCGGGGCGTTGTTGATGACGATGACGAGGTTGAGGGAGTGCTTCTTGCGAACGGCATCGGTGGCGACTCGGATGATGAGGAGGATGACTTGGGCGGCGAGGACGGTTCAGATGAAGAGGAGGGCGATGAGTCGCCGGATGAGGATGAGGTGAACTATGACGATGTGGATGATTCGATGGCGGAGGATGATGATAGTGATGATGCGGCGCCTCCGGCTAAGAGAGTGAACAAGTCCTAAGTGGCGTGGGAGAGAAGGTCGTGTTAGGGGGGAAATGGGCTGAGCTTGTTGGTACATGGAAAATGTGTTGTAGATTTGCTGATACAATAGACAAACCGCGGATGCAGGGTACATGTAGTCGGCGCACGGCATAATTGCAATTGGAATTTTTGTGTTTTCTGGCATTTTGGAAAGGGAGGAAGCTACAGGAGATTCTTCTCCGTCTCTCTTTCTTTATCTCTATCGTAATTGGGGTGCTGCGCTTGTTCTCTTGGATTTATTTTGTTTCGATACCTGCCTCCTTGATCGACGAGATTGTGGCCACCAGAGTGTGGTACTCCGCGGACGCTTTAAAGAGTCGAGCCCAGCATGGGTTTTCCTGAGTCTGTATGGTTCATTTCGTCTCAGTGACCATACTATCAGCTTTCTTGATTGGGAATTCGGGGTCAACGCCAGCAAGTGGCCGAATCTAAAGGTACATTTCAAGTGGACTTCGAGTAGGATCTTGATATTTTATGACCTTTTTAGTAGGCCAAAATGAAAGCAAGGAAGAAAAGGCAAAGGCAAAAGACCACGACAAAAAACGGCCGTCCGCAATAAAACCCTCACTGGCCATTTGACTTTCCCACAAACGCCGAGTGTTCTCGTTGATCCCATTTCTTCGGTTTGTTTAGTTGGAGGAGACGGAGGACTCAAGCTCAGTTGGCGCCTTGAAAATCACTGAGGGTCCGCAAGCGTGGAGGGGCGCGGCTTCTTCCCGCTGGGAGCGCCCGGACGGACAAGACCTCCACGGACTTTGGTAGTTCCAGAAAACCACTCTAAGCACATCTGAGAGCTCCACCTCTCTTCGGGATCTTTGAAAAGTAGGTCCTGGGGTAAAGGATGGATGTGTTTCGGTGCTTTCTTGAGAGGTTACTGCCCCTAAATTAATTATAACTGAGTGGGAAAGCTCTCGAGAGTCTCCAGACGTGCATGTCGTAACATGGTCGTCATCGTGGGTGCGTATATCCCTTTTGTCAAATCACTCTTCCCAGGAGTTGTCTGTACCCGGGAGGAACTTGTATCGCGAGTTTTCAGACAGCGATAGCACGTCATCAACACCCTCAAACCGACCCAAAACCAGGACAACTTTCGATATATCAGCAGCCTCGGTCGACATAATGATGCAAGGAAACTGGCGACGAGGATTAGGGCAAGATTACGGCTTAAGAAGGAAGGAGAGGCGATTCGGTGTATAAAGGACAGAAGGACAGCTGAGGCTCGACCTTACTCGCCGAGATCAACCATACTTCAACGTCGGTTCCACCGCCGACACCGCTTCTCCACTCGTTTGTCGATCTAGGTCTTTGTCCGCGAGCTGGCCCTCACGGCGATACCTCCTTCGGGCGGGGCCTTGATGTGCGCTTCCTCCATTTTCTCCAGAGGCTGTTCTCGTTTTTGACCTTGTTCCGCTTGGAGCTGCTGTTTTTTGTGCTTTTCCATGAGAGCGTTATGCATTTCAAACTCACGCATTTTAACAATTCGCTCCCAGTGCTCTACTTCGTGCTTCCAATACTTCTGGTCTGCAATAGAGCGTCGAGAATCCTCTATTTTTTCAGGTGAAAGCCCGACGTGGGTTAAAACTTCCTGAACGGACAGTGCGGGATGTCGCCATTGAGATACCGACCACTTGTCCGCCGCAAGGTTCTCCTGGAAAAGGGTTTGGAGCTGGTCGAAGGAGTGAAGACACTCGATTTTCCAATACTCGCGGTCGGTAATACCCATCCGGATCTTGTGGACTTCGGACTGGTCAAAGCAGTCATTAAGCATTTCGCGCCTCCACTTATAGTCTTCTTCGACGCCCTCGTCCCCAAACTGGGGTTCGGGAGTTGCGCTGTCTTGACGTTGTGCTTCCTCCTGGAGCCTCTCGGAAAGGGCTTCTGCGAAATGGTCCCGACTTTCTTGTCCGGGAGGACTGTCGATAGCTTCGGTGGCCGATGATTCCATGCTTGCGACGCGTGGAGAGCGAGAAGAAAAGATGCCTCCGGTCGCTAGCTGTCTTTGCTGTTCATCCAGGACGCGAAAGCACGTGACAATACAGGCTTGACGAGACACCTGACAGCGAAACCCAAGATCACCAATAATTGGAGAGAGATGACGACCAATTCGGCCTGCCCCCTTCGGCTGCTTAGCCATTGTAGTCGAATCGAAATACTTGGAGTCTTGACCTATCTCAGCCGTGCCGAGCCGCCCGTGGGCGCGATGAAACCCAGTTTTGGTAGGGCGGAGGACCAGGCTCCATGGTCACAGAAAAGAGCCGACGGGAATCTCCCGCCAACCGGGACAAATGGAGCTAAGACGCGGAGGGCGCTACGCCGATCCCGCTTGTTAAGGTTACTCTTTAAGATTGATATTTTATGAGGGTCTGCTGCCAAAGGGGGTATATTATCATTCTTGGTGCAAGGCATTCGCAAAAAAAAAAATAGGATAGAATAATTCGAACTTTCATAAAAAGGACGAGGCCAGCCCGTCGTTTCTCACGAGGACGCAAGCTGAGCATCTTGTTTCTACTTTCCTCCAAGATCTCACCCATTAACTCGCCAGCGAGCGTGTAAGTGACATCGTCACATACCAAATTCTCGACTCCCGCAAAAATGGCCCGCTCTCTCCTCTCCAGTCTCACCCTCCTCCTCCTCGCCCCCCTCACCCACGCCGCCACCCTCCAGCAGATAACCCAAGACTTCGGCCCCAACCCAACCAACGTCTCCTTCCATCTCTACGTCCCCACCAAGCTCGCCACCCCAGCCCCCCTCCTCGTCTACCCGCACTGGTGCCACGGAACAGCCCAACAAGCCTTCGAATACAAGCCCTGGCGCGGCCTCGCCGACACCCACGGCTACATCGTAATCTACCCCTCCAGCCCCTGGACGGCCGACAACTGCTGGGACCTATCGTCGTCAGATACACTCACGCATGATGCCGGAGGTGATTCATTGGGGATCGCGAGCATGGTGCGTTGGACGCTGAAAGAATACGACGTCGATCCCGATCGGGTGTTTGTTACGGGTGTGTCGTCGGGCGGCATGATGACCAATGTGCTCCTAGCCGTGTATCCGGAGCTCTTTGCCGCTGGGAGTTCGTTTGCTGGCGTTCCGGCGGGTTGTTATGCGGGTGATGGATATGCTGTTTGGAGCGCGGACTGCGCTGAGGGCAGGGTGACTCATACGGCGGAGGAGTGGCTTGCGCTGGCCGGGGCCATGTATCCGAGCTACGAGGGCGTGAGGCCCAAGGTTCAAGTGTTCCACGGGGATAAGGACGACGTTGTTAACCCGGTCAACTACGGTGAGCAGATCAAGCTGTGGTCTGCGGTTCTAGGCACCGGTGCTGAGCCGACTGAGGTTGTCAAGAATACGCCCGTGGCTGGGTGGACGAAGAGCGTGTATGGGGATAAGGGATTGCTGGAGGGATTCGTTGCTGGTGGTGTTACGCATGATATTCCCGATCAGGTGGATCAGGTGGATGAGGTTATGAGGTTCTTTGAGCTGGATTGTGTGGGTGATGATTGTTTCTCGAGGAAGACGTTGCAGGGACTCGAGGGGTGTCAGAAGAAGAGGAAGGTTAAGAAGACATAGAAGGCGTGAATGTCCCAGCGAAGCGAGGCGCTCCTTCAGCTTTTTGCTTCCCGTTGGCTTCTAAGTCGAGCTTTGTTCAATTTCTGGACGTATATAACGCCCGTCGTCAGTCACGAAGCCTCAAGCTTCGTTAAGTAGTACGCACTTCACTCCTAGGAATTCTACAGACTATTTTGATACCGAATTTGATCTCTCTCATTTCCTTCATGATGGGTAGTTTCCTCATCCAGGTTTACTGTGCCGTTGATGAGGCGAAGTCATGTTTAACTTAGTGTGACTCAAAGTTGTGTTTGGGTTACATGACATAAGGCTGGATTTACCTAGAGAATTTAAGCTCAGGATTCTTTCCCATTTTGGTTTCCTTTTTTTTTTTTTGCCATTTTATTTTTTATTTTTATTTTTTATTTTGTCCTTTCGTCTTTTTCTTTTCCGTTTTCCAGCCCCTCCACCCCTCCTTCCTACTTTATCCGCCCCTTATCACCCCTCGTCTTATCGCTCTTATCTCTACGATATTTTACGCACGGACCCGAAACCTCCCACTTCACTTCTCACATCGTCGCAGATCGACTTTGCCCCGCCAAACTTGACTCACAAAATCATCCTCATCCACATCCCACCATAGCACGAACGACCAACAACCCGACATTGAAGCATCATGGCGGACGCTATCACCGAAGCCGCTGCGAAGCTGCAGTTGGACGAGGAGACTGGGGAGATGGTGTCCAAGAACGAGCTGAAAAAGCGTTTGGCAAAGCGAGCTAAGAAGGCGGCATCTGCTGCTCGAGCGAAGAACCAACCCCCCGCCGCAGACGGCGAAAAGGCGGCGCCCAAGCCTGCGAAAGCGAAGACCGAAGGACCTCAACTCGACCCCGAGGCCATGTTCAAGCAGGGTTTCCTTGCCCAGGTCTATAAAGAACGGCCGACCAAGGAGGTCCTCACGCGCTTCCCACCCGAGCCTAATGGTTTCCTGCATTTGGGACATGCCAAGGCCATTGCGATCAACTTTGGCTTTGCCAAATATCACGGTGGTAAAACTGTACGCATTCTCCCCTTTCCCACAGTCTGGACGAAGGAACATTGAAGAGGTGGCTAACTTTTTTTTGCTAATAGATCCTGAGGTATGAACTGCCTACTCCAGGGCGCGAGAGAGACGAAGACTACCGATGCTGACCTCGAGGCTAATAGGTTCGACGATACAAACCCCGATAAGGAGAAGCATGAATATTTCGTGGCCATTGAGGAGACTATTCGCTGGCTAGGTACGATTGAACCACACAAGGGTGTTTTCTAGAATCTCGTAATCCTAACCTCGATTTCCTATTTTAGGTTTCAAGCCCGATGCCATCACGTACTCCAGCGACAACTTCCAAAAGCTGTACGACCTAGCGGAGAAACTCATCGAATTGAACAAGGCCTATGTCTGCCACTGCAAAGAAGCGGAAATCAAGCTCCAAAGAGGCGGAAAAGACGGCAAGGAAGGACCGAGATACCGATGCTCCCACGCCGACCAGGACGTCGAAACAAACCTCGCCAAGTTCCGCGACATGCGCGATGGCAAATACGAGCCCCAGGCCGCCTTCCTCCGCATGAGGCAGGATCTGGAGAACGGGAACCCGCAGATGTGGGATCTCGCGGCGTATCGCATTCCGAAGGATCAGACGCCCCACTACCGGACCGGGGATAAGTGGAGGATCTACCCGACGTATGATTTCGCGCATTGTTTGTGCGATAGCTTCGAGGGGATCACCCACAGTCTGTGCACCACTGAGTTCATCCTCTCGCGCGAGAGCTACGAGTGGCTGAACACGACACTCGGCGTCTACGAACCGATGCAGAGGGAATATGGTAAGTGAATCACTCCACGCATTTCCCTCTCTCTTTTCGCGGTAAAACTAACAACGAGAAACCCAGGGCGTCTTAATATCAGTGGCACCATCATGAGCAAGCGATCTCTCAACCGGCTAGTCGACGAAAAGATCGTGAGGGGGTGGGACGACCCTCGCCTCTACACCCTATCCGGACTCCGTCGGAGAGGTGTGCCCCCAGGGGCCATCCTATCGTTCATCAACGAGCTAGGTGTCACCACCGCCAAAACTACCATCCAAATCCCCCGCTTCGAACAATCCGTCCGCCAGTACCTCGAAATGTCCGTCCCCAGACTAATGCTCCTCCTGGACCCCGTCCCCATCGTGATAGAGGACCTAGGCGACCTCGAGGGTCAGGAGCTCGACATCCCCTTCTCCCCCAAGAACCCCAAGATGGGCAGCCACAAGCTGCGCCTAACCAAGACCGTCTACATCGACCGCTCCGACTTCCGCGAGGTCGATTCCCCCGATTACTTCCGCCTCGCCCCCGGCAAAACGGTCGGTCTCCTGCAGATCCCCTACCCCGTCAAGGCCACCACCTTCACCAAGGACCCCGCGACGGGTAAGGTGACGGAAATCCGCGCCGTGCTCGACAAGGAGGGAAAGAAGCCCAAGACGTACATCCAGTGGGTGCCCGAGGGCTCGCGCAAGCTCGAGGTCCGCATCCACAAGCCCCTCTTTAAATCCGACGACCCCACCGCCGTCGAGGGAGGCTTCATGGCCGATATCGATCGCGATAGCGAGACGGTTTATCCCGGGGCGCTCGTCGAGGCCGGGTTTGAGGAGGTGAGGAGGCGGGCGCCGTGGCCCGAGGCTGCTGGGGAGAGTACGGGGCATGTTGGGCCCGAGAGCGTGAGGTTCCAGGCTATGCGAGTTGCCTACTTTGTAAGTTTTCCCTTTTTCGTTATAAAAAAAAAAGAAAAAAAAGGGAGGGGAAGTGTTCCTCTTGTGTGAAATGCATCTACTAACAATGACAAACAGGCCATGGACTCCGATAGTACTGAGGACCACGTTATCCTCAACAGCATCGTGTCGCTGAAGGAAGATTCCGGTAAAAAGAAGAACTAAATAAAAAGAAGTGTCAAATTAAGAAAAGATATGGAAAGGACTTGGGATAAACAAACCTCTTTTGGTATCTTGCCTGCATGGAAATAGCCAAATTCATAGAGTTGATACAAAGCCCTGGTTACATGACTCCCGTTTTGCTTTCACTTAAACAGTTCGACGTGAAGGCAAAGTAATATCCGGCTCCCAAGTCACAGCTCTACCTCGAATTTGAATTTCAAAGCGGAGAGGAGCAGGGACTACATTCGCGTGGATACTTGCCGAGAAGGCAGTTAAGCACCCCTTCGATATCAAGGTAGACACAGTTGAGTCATGTATGTGCATGGTGAGAGATTGACATCTCAGAAAAGAAAGTTTTCATCATTTAATAAAAAAAAATATTAGGCAGTAAGAGGCGGACGGCCAAATGTCCTGGCAAGTTTAATAACACATAGTAAAGTATCCTTCCCCAAAGTCTCTAACGTTGTCATATCCCGGAAATGCTGCTCCCCTTTGCTCGCCATGCTATGTTTTTGCTCCAATTCAAAAAAAAAGAAAACGTAAAATAAGGGCCGTGTCTTCCCCTTTTAATACACCGTCATACTTTCGCTTCAATATAAACCTCCGTAGATGTTTGAAAGATCTCCCCTACACCTTGTATATCCGAAATCTATAGATCAAGGCATGACGCTACGCCGCCAGCGATCAACCATGTCAGCCTGGCCCTGCGTGTTCATCATCGGATAGCCCCCACCCATGCCCATAGGCATCCCCATCGGTGGCTGCGCCATGCCGGGCATCTGCATCGGAGTCTGCATCGGCATCTGCATCGGCATCTGCATCGGCATTTGCATACCTATGGGCATTTGCATCGGCGCCTGCATCTGCATAGGTGCCTGGCCATACCAGCTTCCAGTCGCGCCATTGTACTGCCCAGCGCCGTACGGGCCCTTCATCGACGTGACACCGGCTTGCTGAATCATACCGCCGTTGGTAAATGCGACGCTGGACCGATTCCAAGAGTCGGGCCCCAGCTCAACACCTAGGTTGCTCTGGCTCGGCACGCGTCTCGATCCCGTGCCGCCGGTGCCATCGTTGAATTGTCCGTTGCGGAAAGCGCCAGACTGGATGCCTGTGTTCGGAGTAACGAGGGTCGTCGGCATCTGCGACCGCATGACAGCCATCCTCTCCTCCTGCGCTCGCTGCAATCGCATGTCCTCTTCGTGCCTGCGGCGCTCGGCATCCTGAAGAGAAGTATCCTTCATAGGATGGGCTGAGAGGATGCCCGCCATGCTAAGACGGTGGTTGGCTGGTACGCCGCCACCACCAGGGGGCATAAGCTGGCTGACGGGCCGTACTCCAGAGAAGGCCATCTCGGCTTCGCGTTCGGCCTGAAGCCGGCGGCGTCGTTGACCCAGCGTCTCCTCCTCTTCGCCCTCCTTCTTGTCTTTCTCCTTCTCTTTGTCTTCCACAGGGTCACCAAACTGGCTCAGGAGCTCGCTGGTAAAGGCAGTGCTGACAGGTCGAGCACGAGGCAGGGGGTTATCGCCATCCTCCTTATTCTTGAGGCGACGCATTCTCTCGCCTAGAGTTTCACCCTCAACCTCTTCCTCTGCGTCTTCCTCCTGCTCTGCCCCTTCAGCGCGGCCTTCGAGACCCGGCTGGGGACCCATGTTGCCACCCAGAGGAATTTGAGAAAGTCGGTTACCCCCTCCAATACCAACGCCGGCATTCATCAGCAATGTCTGCCTCTTAGTGAGGATGGCCGACTGGTGGGGATCGTGGCCTTGGAGACGCGCCCTACGCCTGCTCAAGGGTTCGTTCTCCTCTAGTTCGCGACGTTCCATGAGACCAAGAGGCCTGTCAAGCTCGGCCGTCGCGGCTGCAAGGTCATTGGTGCCGGCGGCCTTGGCAGCATAGAGAACGCCGAGAGGAACGTCTTCGTCGCTCTCATCACCTTGCGCGTCCATGTCGGGGTCCTCCCAGGCAAGATTGACCCTCTTACCTTTTCGGTTGCGACGCTGCGCCTCGGCAACAGCATCCATCTGGAGAAGGGTAGAGTGCATGCCGTTGGGGTTATTCATGGGACGCGTACGGTTCTTCTGCTGCTGCTTCCGGATCTGCAGCTCGGCAAGGAGAGTAGTTGGCGGGCCGTGATACATCTCATCATACTCCTCCTCTTCCTCCCCTTCCTCCTTTCCGTCAAGTTGCTCGCCATCTTTGGGCTTTCTATCGGCGTCATCGAACTCATCCGTGTCTGGACTGAGCGTTGCATAGCCCACAGCGCCGGGAGGCAAAGGCTCGTCATCAAGAAGTGTGGTGCTACTGACGGGCGGTCCACTAGAATCATTGATGGAACCGGAAGCAGGGCTGACATCACTTGCTCGCTTCTCCGAGTCGAGCGCATCGGAACTCTTCTTGCTCCGAAGGAAGGTGTGCCGCTTCTTTGGATCGGAATCCGACGACGTCTTCGGCTCGGCCAACGTCTTCGGTATTTCCGATTTCCTCTTCTTCTCAGGTCCGTAAACCTCTGCGCCGAGCTTTCCAGCAATAAGATGGTCGGTAAAGGCGCTCACCGGTGCATTCGCAGAGGCATCTAGGAGGCCATCTAGGGTTGCAGTGGCGGAACCATCCTTGACCTTGAGCTTGGTAAAGGTCGATGGCAGGTCGAAGAAGACGCTTGCCCTTAGCTGCGGGGGCAGTTTGCTCAACCGAGACTTACGAGCTTCGGCATCGATGACGGCCGACTTGCGGGGTCGGGGAACGGCAGGCTGAACTTCGTCATTGTCAGTGGGCGGAACAACCCGTATTTGGTCGCCGGCGACGGCGGCAGCAGTAGCAGTAGCAGTAGCAGCAGCAGACTGTTCATCAAGCGTGTCGGTAACTTGAATCTCGGGGGCGGACCCAGGAGTCGGCAAGCCGGTGTCGGCAAACGGGCTTTCAGGCTGAGGAACCTGACCGAGGATTCCGGCCATCGACTCATCCAATGACAGAGGCGGGGAGAATGCGGAACTGTCTTGGCCCTGGAGCGGATCGGGAAGCCAGACGGCAGATTTTCTCGACGCCTCGGGCATGGCGTTGAGGAGATGGGACTGTCTCGTGTTCCTAGAGGCAGCCTTAGGTTTCTTCGAAAGCTTAGGGGGCAGGTTAAGCATCGCAGGCACACGGGCAGGATAGTAGAGCATCTCCTGACCCGTTTGTGGATCCATATACGAGGTCGGCCTAGGTAGGGGCGGGCTGATCGATGAGCGGAGAGCACGCGGGGGCGACATGGGAGCCTGTGGTGGTGCTGGCGGCGGCGCCATCGCCTGCATCTCGGGTGGGGGCGAGTAGAGCTCCGGCTGGAAATGCACACCATCAAAGTCACCAAAGGCATTCTTCAGGTTGATCGAGCTCGTTGCGGAACCTGAGGACCTAGGGCGCTGGTCATCATAGTGGGACGGATGATCCGGGTGAAGATGGGTCGGATCCAGGCCCAGTTCGGGACCGGGCAGATCCAGCCCACTGCCGTCTAGCATTGCATGGAAAGCGCCCGTGTGTGGTGTAAAGGAGTCGTTGTTGGCGGCGGCGTTATCTTCATGGGCCGTCTGGCCCCGAATGGTGTCATCATCCTCCTCCGTCATATTCGCACGATCGGCTTCGTCGAGGGCATCCTGAGTCAGAGACACAGGCTCGGACTCCACAATTTCAGCGAGGGAGAGCTTGCCGGTGCGAACACTCCTGACGGAACCCTTCCCCGGTCCTGTTCGCGACAGGTACGACTCGAATTCCTCCCTATTGTGCTGCTGCATGGCTGTGTTTAAGGATCCGGATCGGCGTCGATACCGTAGAGGTTGGTTTGTGGACGAGTTTGACCGACTGCGGGACAGCGGATGTCTCGACGAGGTACTGTTTCGCGAAGCGATGGATGCCGAGGCGGAGAGATGCCTGAAGAGGGCCGGACGAACGAGACGGAACTGGGAATCGGCAGCTTCCGCTTCTTCGGTCGCAAGCAGCGGTTGTCCGGCTCGGAAGCGGGCGATAGCGGACCGTTGGCTATCGCTTCGTTTTAATTCGGCATGAAGGTCTCGGATTGCGTCTTCGATGGAACTGGTCGAGGTTGAGAGCCGCTCGGCGGTAGCCTCTAGCTGGGCAATGTTCCCTAGATAGGCGCCGGATTTTGGATTTATATCGGGAACAGGATGTTGGATGGTTAGGGATCGGTTGTCTGACGTGGTCCGAATCAGGGGCTGAGGATTGCCACCTTGCTGGTTGGATTGCTGCTGAGAAATTAAAGACAAAGGAGAGGAGTACGACGTTGGGGGGGTCAACGATGAAGGAACTCCCGGGACAGAGTGAAAGGCAATATTATCGTCGGGCGCCGTCTCAGCAGAGAAATTATTTTGGGAATTAGGGTTTGCGTTGGTAATGTTTGTTGTTGTTGTTGTCTCAGTGGGATTTCCACCGCTTTGGACGGCAGAGTTGGAGTTGGGCGAAAATGTAGCGCGGTGACAGGATACGAGGTTCTTGTTGTTATCGCCCTCGTCCTCAGGGGTACATTGGCCGTCGTGCGAATCTGCGAATCGGGGCTTGGAATTTTCGGGCCTAGCGGGGTCCAGAGCGCCAGGGGCTGCACCAGTAGCGTCGGCGAGTCCACCACAAAGGGACAAATTTACACGGCGCGGACTATTCGACAAAGTGGAGGGACAGTGACAGCCAGGAGAGTCGGTAAGACTGAGAGCGCCTGTGCTCGTACGAATCGGGGCGGACCCAGTAGTACCTGCGAGGTGCGTTGGGAAGACGCCGTGCTGTACTTGCGATAATGGGAGCGTTGGTGTTGGGTGGCATTTCGAGTCCTCCTTTAGGTGCAGGTGGTATCGTTGGTCGGCAGCAGCATTCTGGGAGTGGTGAGCTACGCCGCAGTTTTGGGGGCAGGACACAGCTGACTCCTGCTTGTGGTGGCATGTGGCAGTGGCAGCTGGCCTACCACTTACACATTGGCCGTTAGTGGTGGGGGGACACCCATGATCGCATTCCCGCACAGAGAAGTCCCTGGCATGGTCCCCGACGCCGCCTTCTTGTACACCACGCTCGCAGCCGCCAATATTTGTCCTCGTTGCATTTTCCACCATGGTCGCGGCAGTTTGCGCATTGTCGTTACTTTTGCAGTTGCAGTCGTCGCCGGTGGTGTTGTTGTTTCTGCTGAGAGCGATTTTATTTTCGTGGGTGGATGAGGTTCTTGGGTCTTGTATAAAAAATTGCGGACCCTCGGCAATAAGTAGCGAATTATTCAACATCCCTAGCTCAGCTAGCTCCAGATTTTGTGCCCGCTCGGCGCAGGGATTTGGTTGAGCAGGCGGCGAAGAGCCCGGGATGACCAACTTTCTTATCGCGGCGTCGCCGTCTTCGGCACCCATATCGCTCCCGCCCATCGAGAGAGGAGTGAAGGCCTGCCCAAATGACTGACTCATGAGTAGTGGAGAATCCAAAATTCCCGACGCTGAGGAGACCGAACGTGTCGATGATAACGCTGCGGATGATGAGAAGTACGAGAAGCAATCCTTAGTCTGGTGGTCACGGTCGCAGTCATTGTCCTCGGCCGCAGCCACAATCAAAGCCGATGTTTCGGCCCTAGACCTGCCGGTCGCCGGAATCGATAGATAGTCGTGCTCTCGCCCAGGTCCGGGTCCGGGTCCGGAGCTGTCAGGGAGAGTCTTTCTGCTGGCGGCGTTACCGCTGTCGTTGTCCAGCTTCAAACACGTCGCGTTGGCGTACATCTTCTCGGGCGGCGGATTGAGTCCCACGGTTCTCTTCTCCTCCGTGTCGTTTGTAGGTTCCTTATTCATCTCCGAAGTTCTCGAGCCCCCGTGTTCGATCGTTGTATTATATGTTTCCTCTTCTCGGCGAAGGACCGTCTTAGCCGCAGAGTGTGTTGCCTTCCCCTAGGCTGACAATGCACTCAGCCTCCCGGAGATGTGTTATCTGGAGGCGTATCATGTGGTCCAAGGGGGTGTAACGGAGGCGAGATAGAGTAGGGGAGAAGGAAAACGATGTAAACAATGATTGGTGGGTGAAGCCGGAAGTGATCAAGTTTTTGGATGTGAAGAGATAAGAACTGTTTGTTACCAGCGTCGACCAATCTCGATGGTAACGCCGTAAGAAAATAGAAAGAGAGCGAGGAATTGGAGAAAAGTAGCCGAGAAAAAGAAAAGAAAAAGCCAGACTCGATTCCGATTTGTCTCCATGAACTTTGTTAAAACTGGCTAGCTCCTGATGTCGTCGTTTCTGCGCTTCGATTGCTGAGGCCCCTGTCCGGGCATTACATTTACCCCTTCTTCTTCAAACGCTTTCCGCCTTGCACTATGTGAGCATGTACCGGAGAGGAAGGGCAGTGCAGAAGACATGCACGACTTATCGCCGTTCGCTGGAGGAGGTGGTGGGAGTTGGAGGAGGAGGGGGGGGGAGTATGCGGTTACGCCGGGATATATGCTGTCGCCTCCGCAGAAGCGAGAAACACTTCTTCGCAGTGGTAATGGTGGTGTAGGGAAAGAGAGGTAGGAAGGGGCGTGTGCTTGTAAGAGAGACACACACCCACACAGACACACGGTAGAGGTGAGGTATGCTTGTT
This sequence comes from Scedosporium dehoogii, assembly GCA_002812735.1. Taxonomy (NCBI): domain Eukaryota; kingdom Fungi; phylum Ascomycota; class Sordariomycetes; order Microascales; family Microascaceae; genus Scedosporium; species Scedosporium dehoogii. Next base: position 16,679 of record PGIR01000121.1, read on the forward strand.
AGGACGGGTGCAGACAGCAAGATTCCATATCACCAGCGTCGTACAAGGCAGCGCTGGGGAATTTACACCATCCAGCCCCGTTGGTGGTTAGACGGAGAACAAAATGAAAGTGTCTCGCGCAGGAGAGGGAGACTGGGTGAGAGGACGAGTCGGGGAGAGGCCGGACAAGTGCAAAGTCGTTTGTTTATCCTAACCAGGGCCGGGGACTGGGAATGGTGATATGACCTTGTTTCTTCTTGAAATTAATATGCCTGAGGTGAGCGAGGTTTCGAAGCGATGTCTTGATCCACGAACAAGCTCCTCTTGTCTTGTCTCTCCTGGGTAAATAATGGCTGGTGGTCGCTGGGTGTCAAATGGCCAAGGTTGCTAACAAGCCACAGCGGGAAGGATCTCCGGGTAATACGTGTGCGTGATGTTATGGTTGCATCAGGAACAAGAGATGAGAAGAGGAAAAGGAAAAGAAAAAGAAAATAAGAGGAAGAAGGGGAAAGAGGCGGACAGTCTGCTGAAAGTCCGGTAGCTAGTCGTCGACGATAGTTATGATTTAATTGAGACCTTGAGGACGCAGTCTTCCAAGACGTCCGGCGAGAATTGTCAGTCCTAGTCTATCGGATACTCTTAGTCGGGGGTGTCTAGGTAGACCAAGAGGGTCGCGGAGCGCGTGAACGGATATGGAGATTAAGATCAAATTGATGATTTTGGCTGGTTCGGCCTTCGAATGGGGAAGAGATTGGTAGATTGAAGAATGGGGCCCTTTGAAGTCGCGCTTATCAATGAGCTTGTGAGCGCAAATAAAGCCTAGTCGAATCCGCCGACATCTGGGAGTTTCAGATGCAGAAGCGACAAGGATGCGGCCGAGATGTGGATATATTGATGGGATCGAGGGTGAATGCGGGAAGTAACGTGAACGGTGGGAGACCAATCTATCAAGGCATCTGAGAATATTTGTGGGATTACGATGGATTCGAGGATGCTTGAAGAAGAGTGAGAGAATGAATTACTTCAATCATCCAATGTTCGTCGTTGGTCCTTGAGAGAGATCGAGGAAAGTGTCCAGCCAGCATGGGTGCATTGGGTATTTGGGCTTCGACTGCACGTCAGAGGTGAGATCAAGTCGGCGGTATACTTCGTCGTGTACCTCCCCCGGAGAGAGATAGGAAAATGGTACCTCTGATGACCGCTGAAAGGAACCTCAATTCGAGGGATTAACTGCGTAATAGAGTACTCCAAGGTATCCAATTCACTTTTACGAAGTACAATTGTACCTTCGTACTGATCGACCACACAAAATGGTCCAAAGATTCAACCAGGGAGAAAAAGAGTGAGTTGTCCAACGAGCTTCTGGGGAGAAAAAAAAAAGAAAAAAAAAAAAAAGTCGGTTGATACGTGGTTCCCATATTCGAAAGGCGCCAAAATCAAAAGTCGAGAAGTACGATGTACCTCGCAGTGTACCTGCTTCGCACACTGCTTCGCTTCGTACACACATGCGTGAAGCAAGGGACGTCTACATATAGATCGAACAAGTTCGTTTTCATTCCTACTCCTTCCGTGCTGGTCGTTGGTCGTTCCTGATGGGTCAGTCTGGTGCAGGGAGAAGTCCGCGAGAGGGTGAGATCAGATCAACCATGCGAACCATGCGGTGAAGTACGGTCAGGATGCCAGGTACAATTAAGTTACGGGACAGAGTCGGTACTTCCTCTGTCACTGATGCGAAAACCGTCGATGTTTCCACGGATAAGAGTTTGACAGATTTAGGAACCCGATTTGACGAGAGCAACTCCGACCGCGACAAAGAGGCATTGACGACGGTTTGCCTGTGCCGACTTGGCGCAGAAGTAAGGCAGAAGTAAGCTCAGGGACAATGGCGGTGGCAGGAGCAGATGTCGAGACAGCATCTGCTTTATCATAGGACTTTCCTAACCCGGGAAGAAGTAGTTGTTTACACTGATGGACTACATGTCCGGAATTCCCTCAAACGCAGCCAGGACATGGTTTCACCTGCACCTTCCTTCGGAGATGGGCAGTATATTGAACAAGACATCAAATGGAAAGAAGGTGCGATGCAAGGGGGGAAATCCAGTACGAAGTACCGGACATCTCATGAGGCAGGAACAGCTCAGCACTCAGGGACAAACATTCCTCGTTCCTTAGGTTTTGCCTTCCTCTCCATTAACCTACTGCAGCGGGCGCTGGAAAATGCCCAGGCTGAATTCTCAGTACAACGTCACATGTGAAACTGTGTGCCCAAAAGGTTTAGATTAGAAGGAGACGAAATTCTTCGAGGAAGGAGAATCCGGGTTGCTTTTTCGGAAAAGACATCTCGTATACAAAGTACGAGGTATTGCGGTTTTCTCCAACGCGTCGTGCTGATGGCAGCCTCTCTTGTTTCCACTGCCTGCATGGACGTTCCTCGTTCCTGCGTGCTGCTCGCATAATCCAATATCAAAAATATTGATCACTCCACCCACTCTCGTCTTCATTTTCCGAATGCTGAACAATTCTCTGTTAAGCAGTCCCTGAACCAGCAATTAGAACCATCGAAGTTAGGGTCGCAGGCAAGGATCCTGAATCCCAGTTAGCCACGCACGACATCAGACGGGAACCATAAATCAGGTCCACTTGCTATCATATTTAATTGTTCTCTTTTCCAGCCTGCATGGGTCGTCCCTGGGGAAGCTTGATTTGGTCATATCCGCTGTGGATTTCTTTCAATGCTACCAGGATTTGGATGCCCAGTTCTCAGCATTCGATGTTTGGTACACCCCAATATATTTCGTACTCGAGCCCGGATCCTGATCAATAAAGTGAAAAATAAAGAACCCGCTTTATGTTTTTGGCCTTAATTCGGAACCTCTTTATTGTGTCAGTCATTTGCTCATGTTCTGTGGTTCGACGCAACGCATCCTGCAAGGTACTTTACGGTACTTGAAAATCGGAGATGTGATCCGGGACGCCGCCAACACCAAGAACTCGCCCGGGCAGGTCCAACATCTCATCAAATAGTTTTGAAGAGTTTGGATCAAACATTGTAACGAGGGCGAGCGAGGCACATCTTCATCCTGCCCACTGCAAACCAAGTCTAAACCTGCCAGCCGTCATTCCATGACAAGCACAGGAGGACACCAGTTAGTGTACATCTCGGCAGTTGGCATTTCGGCCTCGCGATCCGGCATCAACAAAATGCTACGGTTCCTCGTGTGCTTCCCGATCCGAGATGGATCGGATACCACCCAAAATCTCCCTTGACACGCTAGTCTCCTCCACCATTGTTACAACTACCGCAGAAGACCACACTGGACGTATTATCCAGTGGTCAACCAGACCCATACGTTTTCCGCATCAATGGCATGGCCGGATTCACATTGACCCTGTTCGTCCGCAAGAAAGATTGTGGGAAATCGCTGGCCCTAGCTCTCTTTTAAGCTATGGAGCTATGGATGGAGCTCTCAATTTGGTTGCCGAGACCCTGATCAACATCTCTGACGGCCGATCCAGCCAGTGCCTGTCCACGCGACCACTTTCCGCCCCGACATATGGAAGCGTGAGCCGAAGGAAATACCAAATAAAATCCCAATACCTTTTCACTAAGATCTTGGTGAAGCTGACTTGACTGTGCGTCGCTAATTCCTTTCAAGATTATTGCCAGACATCCGATGGAGTGAGGAAGCTCTGATCTCCTTCCCCGCCTATCAACCGGCTCCGGATGTCCCGGACACCACCCCAGGGATAACGTCCCCCAATAGCCGCATCAACATCTGAGGAAACCATGCTTCATGGCCTGGCTAGGAACCATCTCGGCAAGAATCCTCCCTTTTTCCTCCATATTGCTTATTCTTGGCGTACCTCAATCCTCAAGGACGATTTCACACTGCGCCTCAACTCGCCACCACACAGTCACCGTCCACACGGAACCGCTCATAGGATATCAAGCTCATCTCCCCCAATCGCTGCCATTCTCTCATTCAGCCTGAATGCAAGACTTCAAGTATCTCACCAATCCCTTCATCGCCAAAATGCCCCGATCCCGACTCACTCATATGCCCAGAAACTCCCCCTTGTTTTAATCTACTCTTAAGCGAGAATCCTATCTTTACCGTCTCTTGGCCCTTCGCCCCAGTGGACGGGTTAAGGCCCTTCCTCTCCTCTGGATTCCCACTTCAAGTTCACCCTGGTGGGTTATAGTTGTGGGTTATAGTTGTTATCTCGGGCACACGGGGCATCTTGAGATCGTAACCGGTTTCTAGCCAGAACTCCTGCGAACCACACGCCCTCCACCCCCTTCCCGCCAATAGGACACCACCTCGAGGGTTACTGCTGGTAGACCTTTCTTTTTCCCGGAGCAGTCCCTTGCATCGATGTTACGCCATTCAAGCTAAAGGGTCTAGGATGATATTGGGTATATATGAGCCCGCTATCATCGCCATCACGAGACCAATGTTTGCCTTGAGGAGGATTATTCGCAAAAAGAATTGCTTATTGCCGCCGCTTCTTTTCCAACCTTGTACCCGTGATTTTCTCATGCCTCTTCGGCTCGCGGCCGTAACGTAGCAAAGGAGAAGGGAAGACGCGGATGAGGCACTGGTGGCAGGAGCAGTGGCAGTGCAAGTGCATATGTGGATTACTCGCTCCTATCACACTCCATTTCGTGAGGGCGCCCCGTTAGAGCGGGATATCTGCCCTGGGCCTAAACATATGATGCGCAGGCCGAAGTGCCCAGGTAATATATTTTTGCCATGCTTGGTTCCTTCCTTTGGTATTTGGTGTGTTCGGTAGTTGGGAAGACCTTGGCTTTTCCATCCACGGCCTCGGTGACTGCCTTGAGCCGCTGGAGAGAATTGGGGCTATGAAGTGCCGCCGCCGTGAGACCCGACACCCCACGGCTATTGAAGCCTACCCTCGGCTAAGATGAGAAGAGCGAAGAAGGAAACACGCTCTGGACTCGACGCGACTGCGACTGTAGGCACCATCTCTGGCGCCCACACGCCTTCCTCAGCCCATCGAGGTTCAGAACATTCCCGCTCTCGCCTGTCCCGCGTTTGGTTCCTGATCGCATTCGGGTTGTGAGGTAAATGGCGTTTCACGCATTGCATTTACTCGGTATGACTGGGTGGGAAGACGCAGCCTGCCCCAAGTCAGGACGAAAAGAACCTGGACGACAACCAAAGATGCTGCTCGAATCCTCGGATTCCTTGTCTTGACCTTGCTTTCCCGGCACTACCATGGGCTGTTCGGTCGTTCTGAAGGCTGTTATGATGCAGGGGACCGGGGACAGTGAAGCAGATGGCGGGTAAGCCCTCGGCCAGGAGACATGGCGTTGAATATCGAGTTAATGAAGAGGGCTGCGCTTTTCCTGGGCTCGGTTTGCACAAGAGTGAGACTAAAAAGAGATCAGCTCTTTGTTCTGTGGCATGGAGGGTTTGCCCCAAGCAAACCGATATCAGTTCTGCGACCTCGTGAGATGAAACTTGCCCAGGGACGGGGTTTCCAGGCGAGCTAGGCAGCGGTGGGAGAGAGAGACGGCTGTCTGCAGTATTCAGAAGTCTTGACTCCGGTTTTATTCCTGGCAATTTCCCTGGCACCTGCCCTGTCACGACTGAGCTCCGTATGGAAGGCTGACACTCGGGAGGTTCGGGGCAGGGCATATGGCACGTGGAATTTCAAGCCTCCCGGGAAGCAGCAGGGAGTCCGGACCGAGGCGACAATTGCCTGTACGACATTACAGGGGAAAACATGGCCTTCAAGGCCAGTCCTGCTTTTCTCGGGAGTCCTTCACTATGTTCTGAATATCTATTCACAGGTGATTCTTCCACCCGAAGTCATACTCTAACCATGATGACTAGCGAAGGCTGTGAGGGAGTATTGGGGTGATGACGAGGCTGTTGACTCGCTGCCGCATAAGAATTGCCCCTAGAAGCATGGCAGGGTCATTTCATTACAAGTCTCCTCAGACGTTGCCAGAGAAATCAACCACGACAGGTTCAAGTGACTGGTCAGTTTTGACCACCACTAGAGTACTTCGTACGCCAGGGAGACATGTGATATGGGGAAGAGGTTGCGCCCAGCGCGATCCCTCCATCATGGGGGGAAAAAAATGGCTCAGGTGCACCGCGGCGGCCGATGATCCGCGGTCGACAGAATCTCGAGAGGGGAACGAGCCAGGCGTTCTCCACGCGACCTCAGCTACGGATTGAGCATCTGGCATATCCAGCTCGCATCACGCATGGCATAGGACCAACCCCCACAAAGCAGTGCGTGCGTAAACCCTCTCAATCAAACGTACGAACCTCGCGTCTGCACACCTCCAGCCAGACGCGCCAAGGACTGCGTCTCGAATCCTGCCCTCCTCCTCCTCAGCTTGCTTTTCCCCAGACGTTCCCTTCCGTCCAAACCCGAGTCTTACTTCTGCATCGCTCTCTGGGTCCAGGAGAGAAGAAAGCAGTTGATGAAACTTCTCCTTCCAACGCCCCCCACCCCCCCCCCCCCCCCCCCCCCCGCATTCACTAAGAGCGTAAACTCCCGAAGGCTCCCTCCCCTCGCCGTTCAAAAATAAACCACATGAAATACAACCTTGAACAAGGTTCCCCTCCTCCCCGGTGATCCTTCTGCAGTCGTAGTCGCAGTCGGAGGGACGGGGCCACGAAGAAGACATTGCACATTGCACATTGCACATTACGCATTACACATTGCGGGGAAACGCAGTCGCGGTGGGGCATTCACTTGTCTGCATTCAATGGGGAAGCGCGTCTCGGGTCAAGTTGTCTTGGCGGCGTCATTGAGATTATGGACGAGCGGAGCAGGAGAGAGAGGCCGACGTGGCGGCGACGAAGTGTGCAGAAAAAGCAGGCGAGGACTTGCCCCTTGGGATTGGTTGACATAGCATGGAGATTCCTTACACCCACCCATTGAAGTCGGGCCGCACAATGAACATACTTTTGTTTGAGGATCATCGAAAAGCTGGAGGTCTACGAGGGATTGGAGGAGCGATTTTCACATGATTCTACTCACATCAATCATGACCTCAGCCTTCGCGAGTCCCCCCCCCCTTCTTATCCAGCTGCATAGAGAATCGAGACACTTGACCACTTTCGTAGCCAAGCTCGGCTATGCGAGTAAGCATTAGTGAATCTTGGGGGTGGCGGTGGGTTGTTTGATGTTTGGGTGACATGGTGCGCGGGCAGTAGTTGAGTTGTGATCGTCCCCTGCCCTGGCCTTTCCCCTCTCTGCGAAGTAAAAACCGAGATCTAGATCTTGCTCACGAAACTAGAAAACAAACCGGAGGAAGGGAAGTGAGGATATGCCAGACATGTGGAGCGGAGGCGGTTAGTGTAACTGTGTGGTTGGGGAGTGCAGCCTTGGTGCAGGCAACACTGACGAGGATCGATCAGCTTTTTGGAGAGAGGGAGAGAGGGAGAGAGAAAAGCGTCAATTCCAGGTTTACTTGGTGGTTTGCTTCATACAGTAGGGGCTGAAGATTTACGTTGCGAAGTTTGGTCTAATTATTTTCTCCTTTTTGTTGGCCCCGTGTTTGGCACGCTGTTAAGTTCAAGATGGGATTGGAGCATGGTAAAAAGGGGAACTGCATTTGGAGCACGAGACGATGCGGTGATTTTTGGTTCCTCAAGTAAAGTTAACCGACAATACGGAGTACGAATGGGAATCATGAATTTCGGTTCGGTAAAGCAACATGGCATGGCAAAATTAACAGCAGAAAAGCCTGTTTCCCACGATCCCCTTTGGTCCAAGTCCAGACGGGGTCCTCGTGTCCCCTGTGCAACGAGAAATAAAAGGTGGAGCCACAGAAAGTCAATTGCATTTTTGCAGCCCAAGCTTCTCCCACTCCTGGAATGCCACGCAAAGAAACAAGTTGATGATTGAAACGAAAGCTGCAAGGAGCATCAGCCATTCACTGATGCCACACTTTGTACTTCGTAAAGGGGGCGAAAAAATGGGCAGACCGGTGAGGCCAGATCAGCGAGGTAAGACACGAACTGGCGACAATGGAGCGTATGAGACACTGTCCATGCAGCAGGCCTCCTATCAAAACCCGGGAAAATATTCATAGGATATCATCATCCAACGAGGATAAGCGGTAAGGGAGACAACAGATGGTTCCGTTAATTCGCTCTCACCTTTTCTCCATGTTATACGGAGTAGGGATGCTACAGAGTACAGACTTGGGAAATGAAAGAGGCGTGATACTCGTCACCGGAAGAGGAAGCCGATGGCACGGGCAACAATTTTTCGTCCCGTGTTTGTATTTGCAGCCCTCTTAAATTTTATTTTTATTCCATTTTTATTTCGTCTTGCCATGGGAATTGTCTTGCCTTGAGACTGGCGATCGAGCGAGCTATCGAAAAAAGGGCTGCACTGCATCATCCCTCAGCTGCGTTCACCGTTTCGTCATCCTGCAGGGCTAGTCAAAACCGGAAGTTTTTCACGAAACCAGGCCTCGTCGACTCTCCCCAAGATGGAGACAATCATTTTCCAGCATCGAGATTGGGCAGCCTAAAAAATGGATGTTGGGCAGCGGAAAGAAAGGGAAAACGAGAAAGCAACCCTGGGGTTTCATGCAAACTCTCAAAGACTGGTCCCCCCAACCTCGTCCCCTTGTCAAGATTGAAATGCTTTTTCTCCACCATGATCGAAACTAACCTTACGCTACAAGGCAGGAAGCTTGCGATGAAATGAAAGGGAATGCTTGGTCCCCCATCCCGAGATTCGCCGCTTTTCTTTCCCTTTTCATGCGCTGCGTGGCTCCGCCGTCCGTTAGCGCGGGGGACGGCGTCAGACTTGGGCGCTCCTAGCGTTCCTCGGTCTTGGGTACTTTTCCCACGAAGCAGAGCTTAGTGGCGGTAGTACAGGACGTAGTGTAGAGATACCTCATCCAACGACGAGCTATTACTCGTTGCCCTGAGGGGCTGGCCTGGCTGTGCTCTTGCTGGCCTCGCCTGGACCTGACGAGACCCACTGAGCTTGAATTAGCGCTCCTCAAAGGTCATTGATCAATGATCGAAGGCTTCGTCAGACCTGGCTAGTTGTGCGTAATCGGCCTCCATCGTCATATACAAGAGGCAAGAGATATCCGCCGTGGGATGGAATCAACTGAAATGCCAGCAAACTCCGATTTAGATACAACTGCTTCAACATGTGGTGCCATTTTACACCAAATGCCAAACACGAATATATTCCGGGGCAGGATCTCAAGACGAGACAGAAAAGACGGCCCAGACAAGACAGGCAGAACCAGACAAGACACACAAACGAACAAACGAACAGACCATTCGAACCATTCGGCTCGGGTCCAACCTACCCAAAAGGGCAAATAAACGGGGACGGGATCCAGCCCAAGTACCCCCACAGTGCGCCATTCCGGGCAATCCCACTTCGCCAAACGGTCAATTGCCTGCCTGGGCCTGGGCTGCTCTGGGCTCGCTCGATTTAATCCCCATCTTCGTATTGGCTCCCGCCTGAAAATAATAAGAGAGAAAACAAGACCATCTTACGTCCCAGCGCCCAAGCCACCCGCAACATCCTGGAAGTGGGTTCTGCCTGCATCTCTTGTCGACGTCGCCGTCGCTTGGCTCTTCTTGGCATGCTGTTGGGGGTCATCGAGTCGCCCGCTTTTTCTTCGTACGAAGTATCAGATGTCGAGTGGTTCTTGGGCTGATCTCGTCGCAGATTCGGCTGACGTACGAGGGATTCCATCAATTGTGTGGTCAATCGGTGCGTCAACACATCATTGATCTTGTAAAGGCCCCCTGGAGGCTGTGTCTTCCTTTCTCCCACCAACACTGTGCAGGTACAAGTACATCAAATGTCATTTTCCATTTTCCCACACTAGAAGGAAGAACCGAAGCTGGACGAGAACCGAAAAAGAAAAAAAGAGAGAAAGTGCCATCATCCCAGCCAATCCATGTAGACTTCGGGTACCGAGTCCCCACCAGACGCATAACTAGGCCATACTAGGCTGCCCGTAAAACTACCTTGGAAATACTTGGCATCACTAGCGCTCCTCCTTGCTCCTCTTGTATCCCGTTTGTGCCCTGCGAGTGCGCAGCAACCGAAAAAGCTCAATGCTTCAATTTCCAAGTCGTATTTATGGCTCGCCTGGTTCCTGTGCTAGAGCCAAGTTAGTATTAATACTTCGATGTTTCTTGTACCTCAGCCCGAACGAACGAACGACCCCTTTTGCTTATATCGCGCTTACTCTTTTGCTTTGCTCCGGCTTCGCCTTGCTTTCTTGGATTCAATCTCTTCCAAACCGAAATCTGCTTTGATCTTTCGTCTCTTGTCTCTCACACCTCTTCTTCACCCCCTAGAGACTAGATCCTTCGATTTCCATGCTCACTCTGCTTTCAGCAGGGCGAGAATCCAATATAGATCTGCAATCATATCCATATTCATATCCATATCCATATCGATACTCGTATCCATATCCATATCGACCCTACTCCCAAGCTGCCGCTGCTACACCCTCCCCAGCAGTATCGAAACACTCCGCACCTTACCGACCCTACAGTTCTATGGCTCCAATCCGTTCTCGATCCTCTCGAGAATTGTCCATGCCCTCCCCCGCGTCCCGATTTCGACGCTTTAACCGCCCCCGAAACGGTCGGAGCCCTCCATTTAGCCCTCGAATCTCGACGTAAACGACTCGGAGCTCCTTTCACTTTCACGACCACGACTAATACCGTTTCACTAACACCACCCACAAACAACGCACTCTTAACACCAAATGGCGACCAAGCCCACCTTCGTCCCCATGCCCGAGCTCACCCCCGACGCCTCTCCCCGCTCCGGCTCCCCCGTTGACACCCTCCCTCTCCGTCCCCACCGACGCTACGGTCCCCAACTCGCCGACAACACCTCTCGTCGCGCGAAGCCCTCGGACGTCGCCACTCCCTACACGCGCCACCACAAACACTCTTCCAGCTCTGGCAAATCCAAGCGCCGCGCCGTGCCCGGCCCCAACTACCACCGCCGTCCTCGTCCGCAGAACCTAGCTCTCGACGACCACGAATCCGAAGATGACTTTCTCCTCCTCGAACTAGCTGCTCGTCGTGCTGAGCGTCAGCTCCAGGATGCTGCTGCGTTTCCGAACACTCGCACGGCCGCCGGTCAAGCGTACTTCCGCGATAGCGATGATGGGGAGACTACGGCCGAGGAATCGAGGTCCCCTCTGCTCGCCGCCCCTCGTCAGGTAGGAGGTGGTCCAGGATCAACTTACGCGCGGCGGAGGGTTCGAAATGGCGGTGCTGAAAGGTTGAGGAGGAGGTCGACGGATTTGGGGTGGTGGCACAAGGTTATGCAGGAGCATGCCGAACAGAAAGTCCGCGAGTGGCGCCAGACCCAGCGGTACCGTTACAACGATAACGACTACAACAACAGGGAGAGGGGTGAGTTGGACGGCATGAGGGACGTCGAGTCCGAGCCCGAGAGTGATTGGTTTAGGGACAAGGTCGTGAGCGACGACGAGGATGACGAGGTCCGGGACTCTGCTGCGAACGTAGATCCCCGCCCGTCTCCCCCACCCGACGATGCTGATGATGTTTCTCGACCCCGCCTGGTGGCGCCCGTACCGGTACGCCCTTCCCCGCAGAAGCGGAAGATGATGATGAAGAAACAGAAGATCGTCTGCGTCGTCAACGACTCGGATGACGAGGAGGGCTTCGACATGGAGTTCGACGTGATGCGGAGGGCGGCATCTCCGCCGCTCCTGGGCGACGACATCGTCTTCCCGAGGTGCGAGTCTCCCGAAGTTTGCAAGCTCTCGACCGATTTGCCCTACACGCTTCGCGCGTTGGAGGAGCAGCGCCGCGACCCGACGCAGAAATGCGGACTTTGGGGCGGATACTGCTACAAAAACTCCAGCTCGACAGCGCGCAGGGACACCGGGAACCTTGCTGCTGCCGCTACTACTACTGTTGCTAGTGAATTTACCCCCGACTCATCGTCGTATCTCTCCATCGTCAGCCGGCAACGTCGCACTCCCGACCAGGAAACACCCGCGCTCTCCCCACCACCCACGCCTGTAACCGGCGGCCTCTGGGGAAGCTTCACCAACCCGTCGGTCGCCAGCCACCGCGCACCACCGACCCCGAGCACCAGCCCTCCGCAAGGCTTAGGTCTTAGCCCCTTCCAATCTCTCGGGGCCTGCCCCTCAAGCCGCCCTCTACCCGTCTGTCGCAACAGCAACAACAAGCTAAGCTCCGAAGAAAAAGAAGCCCGTATCGCCGCCGAGTTCGACGACGCCTTCATCACCCAAGTCTACAACTACCTCACCCTCGGCTACCCCGCCTCGGCACGTGCCTTCGACGAGGAGCTCTGCACCGCCGTCTCGCAGCTTTCTGTGGTCGATATGCGGTGCAACGACGAGGCTGCGCTCGCGAGGGGACTGGTCTGGGATGCCGATGTTGGGAAGGTGCCTGAGGACAGGAGGTGTGCGCGGTGGAAGGCGTTGAAGGCTTATGTGCTTGGTTGGGCGAGGGGATTGGAGGATTTGGATGAGGTTTCGCCGGGGGTTTGGGGCGTGGGGCAGTTGGCTTGAGATAGTGGCTGGCTCCTTGAATCGACCTCGTGGGCGTGGGCGTGGGCTGACCGAGCTTGATACCTTGTTTCACCTGGCAGCCGTGGCTTTTCTAGGTGTCTTGCCTTCTCCTGCCCAACATTTTGCTGCTTTCTGTTTTACCCTGCTTTTTAATTGCTTGGTGGGTTTTGGGCGGGCTTGTTTTCGTTTCTTGTTACAGCATAGCGTGCTGTCTTTTTCTCTCATAGATATCGGGCGCTCTGACTAGAGTTTTCATTTGTCTTGGGTTTTCATTGGAAACGGGATATATGGGCGGTTTTATTTTTCTTGTCATGCGGCTCACTGTATGGGCTTGCTCTGCTGGCATGCACATTTTTTTTCCTCTTTTCTCGGTTCTCTTTCTCTGGACACGATTCCAGACGAAGTTGGGTCATGGCGTTTCTCATTTTCCTCTTCTGTCTTTTTCTTCTGCCTCATAGATGGGTCTGATACAGCCATAGCGCCTTAGATATATATTCCTTGGTAATGTTGCTTTTTAGAGTAGATTCACCATACATATACTGGATTTGAGACCCGAGACCTACAAGCTTATAACTGACTGTGATGCTCGAGGTTAACCGATGGAAATGTCCGACGTGATGATTCGGCTCGTTCTTTGACCCCCTGTCAATATTAGAACCCGGTTCTTTGGGGAAAGGAACGACCCGTCGATCAAAAGGCCCGTTTTGTATTCTGGGTACCCTCAACTTATTATGACCATTATTTATTTTTGGACAGCGTTGAGCAGCCGAGCATGTTTCGAAGATCTTGTCAGGGACAAGGTCTGAAGCAAGACAGGGCATCGATGGTTTTGCATTGTTCGTCGCGGCATTGAAAAAAAGCAACAAAGCCTATCCCCGTCGAATTCGTTGGTCTGCGATGTTGAAACAATAGAGTATTGTTTGAAACTCTCGAGTCCTGCCAAGTGAGGCTCTTCCCGTTGAGAACTGGTCGCGTGTGGAGAAGCGTCGAAGAACAAGCCTTGTTTCTTCTCTCTGTGGTTGTTCACTAACACGCAGTACGTAATGTACCAGTCAATGTACCTTACTCAGGAACCTGAGCTGTCTTGGCGAAATTCACAAGAATTAGCCTGGCTGAGTACTTCGTACCTCTGTACAAGTTACATTGCTTGACTGTCAAATCGTCACGCTTCCCAAAATTATCGATTGCGATAACGCAAGCGACAGCCTCCGACCACGTCGCTCCTTTTTCTTTTCTCTCCTCCACGGCCCTGGCTCCGACAAGCTGTGAGAGACATAAGAGAGGAAGAGTAACTCCATTCTACACCGCACGGCAGTCTTATACCGGTTTTGGAAAGTAAAGAAAAGGAAGAAAGGGGGAGGGGAGAAATATGGAGCCGTCGCCCCTGACGAGACAAGTCCCACCTGATGTCTTCCAGCCAAAGGTGGTGCAGCTTTACGAGTCGCTCTTTAAGGTAGAAATGTCCTCGCCTGTCCTGAATCAAGCCATCTAGGCTACACTTCTTTTTTCTCTCGTTGAATTGCTACCCTCTCGAGTCCCTTTCTCACGGCTGCGGGCTCGAACCGGCCTTCGACATATCCAACGATTTAAAGTGGATGTAACAACCGGCTAACACACTCGCCATATTCAGGACGACGAAGATGATGGCGAGAAATCCGAAGGCTTCTGGCGCGAATTCTTCCTCCTACGTCCCGACCGCCCATCCCTCAAACGCATCCTCGACGCCCTGAACTCGACCGACCTCCTCCATCTCGAGACCCAGACGCGATATCTCTTTTCGACAGCCGTGGCCGTAGCCAAAGATGGGCGGAACGATTCCGACATCCATGCCCTCGAGGTCCGTTTTACTTTTTGTCCCTTCCCCTTTTGCTCTTCGAATCTCCGAGCCACGTCGAGGAAATAAAAAATGGAAGAATAATCTCTTACACTGCGGATATAGACCCTTAGCGTATTCCTGTCCTGCGTCCTGACGAAAAAATATGCGCATCCGAGTTCGGCTATCATTGCCTTGCTGGCGGGGATCGATAATGTCGACGTGGTCTTGACGGAGTTTGTGGGGGCTATGGACGGCATTGCTCGCTCTGGGAGGAAACCTTGTATGTTGCATGGCTGAGTCCTTGAAGTTTTGTCGCGAGGTTGACACATGTGGGCGCGAGTTTTCTTGCTGACGGTCATAGTCGAGTTACGGCAGAAGGCGGTCGAGGTTCTGCTGGCTTTTACGGCTGGGGCTCACCAGACTACGTTGTTGACGTATCTCATTCAACGGGATCTCTTCCCTTCCATAATGAAGGTACAAGCTCAGAGCGGCATTGTCTTTCTTTCCCCTTTTTCGTTCTACAGGCTAACGGGGAGTTTTCCCAACCTCAGTTCATCCAAGACTGCGACTCGACGCAATCCATCGTTCAACCCTTCACGCTCCTCGGCCTCCTCGCCAACTACAACAAATTCGAGTTCCAGAACCCATACCAATTACGCCTCAGCGACTTCGTCAACGAGGCTACCATACAAAAGATCATACGATGCGTCGGCGCCACGTGCCAGAAGCTGAGGGGTCAGTACGTCGACGTCCAAGATGACGTTCCTGAGGCGTGGACGCTCAGTAGTACGCTTACCATGATTGGGTTGGGGGCTATTGCTCCTGGGAAGAAGCCGGAGAGGAAAAAGGTGTATGATGCCGAGACCACGAAGAAGATGTTTACGGAGCTGTGAGTCTTACCGTCCTTCCCCCGTCCCTACCCCGTCCCTCCGTTCCTACACCGACGGACGAAGATTGGAAGGGACATCGCTCCCATGCTAACTCGCTTCGTCCAGACCAGGCGTAGAGGCGGCGATATTGCTCGCTACATATGACTTCACGCACGCCAACAAACTCTTCTGCATAAACCTCATAACGCTCCCGCCGGAAAGGGACGGCGAGCAGCCCTTCGCCAGCTACCTCTCCCTCACATCCTACCTCCTCCACCACGCCTACCTCTCCTCGCGAACGACGCACTACTCCCACCTCAGCCTGATGGTATTCCGCCTCCTCATCGAAGACGCCAGCATATGCAGACGCATATGCAGCGACGACAGCAAAACGACAGTCCGCCTCTGCCGGCAGCGCCAACCTCACCTCCCCCTAGTAAAAGGCGAGCGTCCTCTAGCGGCGGCGCTCCTCGACACCATGATGGACGGCATCAACCACAACCTCCGGCGGCGGCTCGACGTCGGACTCTACACGCTCTGCGTCGGCATAACGCTGCGCATCCTCTCGTACATGTCGCGCACGAAGACGCGGCTCGCGTACCACTGGGCCGAGCTGTTCCGGTCGCTGCTGTCGCTCATCCGCTTCTTGACGACGTACACGGCGGACGTCAAGGACCTGCCCAACGTAGGCACGCTGCTCGATCACGTGGTCAACGTGCTCGCCTTGGCGCTGTCGGCTGGGGAGTCGTTCCTGCCGACGCCGGCGGCGTACGACGATTTGTTCTACAAGGTGGTCGAGACGGGGGACGTGTTGGTGAAGTTTAGGGATAATTTCGGGTTGGGGAGTCGGAATAGTAATTCGATCGATACCCTTGTTAGCGTGAGCACGCACTATAAGCAGATGCTAGCGGACGGCGGAGGGGGAGGAGGGGCTAAGAAGGGGGGAAGCGGGAGGCAGCAGTTGACGAGCTTGCAGGTGGCAGAAGTGATTAAGCAGGGGTATGAGACGCTGAGCATTCAGGCGACGGAGGGGTTGGACAGGTGGGAGAGGTTTAGGGAGGCGGATGAGAGGACTTTGTTGAAGAAGATGGCGAGGGAGGCGGTGGCGGATGTGAGGTTGTCTGTAGAGGTAGATGTGTAGCGAGGGTTGGACTGAGAGGTATTAGGGTTGTGTTTTTTTTTGATGTAATGAAAATGAGCATCTATTTAGGCGTGAGGATTTGTTCTCCTCGGAGCTGCTTGATGGGAAAAGAAAACATTGGCGAAGCTTCACGCAATCTTTGTGCATTGACCTGGAAGGAAGGAAGGACGGAAGGACCCTTTTGGCCCCCTCTTACGTCACAGGGGGCATCTTCGCCAGCAAGGGAGAGCCCCGTTGGAATGGGACGAACGGGTACGAAGGGTACCTTGGAGGCTCCGAATCCGGGTTCAATAAGCAGCGGGTTCTAATTCGATCTGCGCATTGCAGCAATAAATGTCCGGGACGATGGAGTGAGTCGAGTACCCTGACGGATCCGAGTCCTCGGAAGTGTATTGTATTTGGCGACGCTGCGATTGGGGAATTTCCCTCCCAAGGCTGCTTCGTAATCTTATCGCTGTCTGGTTCTTTTAGTCAGGCGGCGTTTGGTTCAGTCATTTCCAAGGACTCCATCATCTTCCGCGGAAGAAAGCTCAGCGACTGTGGAGCTGTAGAACTGTGGAACCCTGGTGGACAAGTGGCAAGGGCAGGCAAGAGCAGGCAAGAGCAGGCAAGAGCAGGCAAGGGCAGAAACAAGGCCCGACGTGACAAATAGACGCAAGCTAATTGGTCGCTTGGAACACAAATCAGTCACACTGTATCCAGAATGTCCGGTACTGTGGTACTTCTTAATGGTCGCTGATCCCTACTATTTTCGCATTCTCCTTGCTTCTGTCCAGTTGTATTTGAAGAAGAACGTTCGTTGCAGCTCGGAGCCGAGCTCTATTTTTCTGGTTCGATTTCTCATCCAACAAAACGCATCCCCAAAGACTTGACTCCGGTCATCACCACCTTTACAAATAAACGCTCTTTTTTTCCCACCTTCAAGTTCCACGGAAGCCAAGCCGGAACCTCTCGAATACCCGGAAAATAAGAGACCTCTCGCGCACACTCGGCAATGCGCCAACAAGCTCCTCGACAACGATAGCATTTTCCGATTTTCCCCTCGTCCACGCAACATTTTGAGCGTCGTTTTTTCCAACAACATTGTTCCGATCCAAGCCGACCCACCACCACCCACCACATTTTTTTTCCCCCTCCCTCCCATATCTCTACCAAACACAGCCAAAAAAAAAACCAGACACAGCACAACAATGTTCGCACGACAGACCGTAACGCGGACGGTGGTGCATTCCACGCGTCTCCTCCGGCTCCCCGCCCAAGCCGGCAGACGATGGATCATGGAATCAAGAACAGCAACGCCCTCCTCCGCGCCACCGCCCTACGACTTCTCAGTCTGGTACAGCAGCGCCGCCGAGGCCACCACACCATCCGCCACCTCTGCTGCAGCTGAAGCCGCTGCCAAGGCACTTCCCCGGGCGTATCCCCTCGGGCCACCGATGCCACCATCTCCAGCACCCCAAGAGCGCGAAGAAGCCGTCGCCGCGACTGCCACCGAAGTCCAAACCCCGAAGCAAACTTCCTCCGCCGCCGCCGCCGCCGCCACCACCACCACATCCACGCAAGAGCAAAAGCCCAAACCAGCGCGCCGCTCCTTCCGCGCCCTACGGCCCCGCAAAGCCGCCATGACCCTCTCGCCCGACGCCGTCCGCGAGCTGCGCCGGCTTCTCGACCTGCCAGAACCGAAGCTAATCAAGGTCGGTGTCAAGCAAAAGGGGTGCAGCGGGCTCGCGTACGATCTCGAGTATGTCGACAAACCGGGGGCGTTGGACGAGGTGGTGGAGCAGGATGGGGTGAAGCTGGTTATTGATAATCGGGCTTTGATGAGTGTTATTGGGAGTGAGATGCATTGGCAGGAGGATATGTTGAGTCAGAAGTTTGTGTTTCGGAACCCGAATATCAGTGAGTTTCTTCCCCTTGTTCTTCTTCCCCTTTTTCGTGGTTTGAGGAAGAGTCATGCTAACCTTTTTTTGATAGAGCAATCTTGTGGCTGTGGTGAGTCCTTCATGGTATGAGTGTTGAAATCACTCTATTCGTGAAAGGATGTAGCTTTGGATGAAGCATTGTGCTGGTGAGGTGACCTGGTGGACTATTCCCTACGAGCCAGCAGAATCCATTCAGCACAACTGTCGAATTTGACAGACCCCGTCCTGCATCGTTTCAATGGCTATCAAAACTACGGATTGCAACCCATCAATTTTCCTTTCTCTCGCTTTTTTCTTCCGAGATTCGGCTCCGCGGAGCCCTCCATGTATCTTTATTCATCATTCTTGGCGCAGGAATCGCATCATGAGGCGTTCGGGGTAGAAATCGAGGATTGCCCGGTATGGGCTGGTAGATATCGTCAATTGACCAACTCTTCACAATTGATTTGTCGATGAGGGTGGTGCCATAGACATACCACAAAAGAGTAGGCTTCATTCGCCTGGTCTGGCATCGAGGCAGTTACCAGAGCCTTTTGGTAGATTCGTCTGGTTTCGTAGAGGATACGAGGTTCAGGTCTTGTAACTAAGTTTCTCCGTGAATAAGATATCTATGCTGTATACCTGGAGGAAATCAATGCAATTGCCTTAAACATCTTTCAATTCTCTCTGGTTCTCGAGCTCGGCACACCGAGAACGGGCTCGAGTGGCGATGACGACACTCTCCTCAAGCTCCAAACGACAGCCGTCACCACCTGCTGCAAGGCACCACTTGACTGCCACTAACAGTTTCAATGATTCATCCACGGCACGCGTCAAGTTTCTAGAAACCGCCTGTGTTTCCCCATCTAAAAAAAAAAAGGCCCAAAAAGGAGAAACCATCAAATATATTTTCAGCTTTGATCCACCATATCTCTATCCCCATAACTTTTTTGGTGCACACGGAAGCTTCCCCGCAAACCTCAATGCCCTCAATTCGACACTGACCACCGTTAACAACCACCTCTTCAACGAAGGGAAAGAAAAGGACCGAAAACGACCAAAAAGGAGCCCAAAAATGATCATCGACTGCCCGGCTTGCAACAAGCCCGTCAAAGACTCCAATATCAACAAGCACCTCGACTCCCTCTGTAAAGACTTCATCGCCGACCCCAACACCTCCTCCCAACCAAACGGCAACCAATCCTCCACCTCCTCCACCTCCTCCACCTCCGGAAATGCCTCCCTAAACGGCACCGCAGGCCGTACGAACGGCACCACATCCGCCTCTACCTCCTCGCAAAAACGACCCGCCGCAGCCGCCTTCTTCCAAACACCCTCAGCGAAACGCTCCGCGACCCCCTCGCGACCCAACCCAAGCTCTCAGACACCCAAAGAACCCCCGAAGCTAGCGGGCCAGAAACGAAGCTTCGAAGATGGGCCGGGAAGCAACAGCTCGCCCCTGACCGAAACGCATGTCCGCGTCGGCGCCCTGACCATCTCGCCCGCGAACACCCCGACGGCAGCCAAAAAGTCCAAGACGAACCGCGCGGCACCGCTGGCGGAGCGCATGAGGCCCGACACCCTCGACGATGTCTTCGGGCAGGAACTCGTGGGGCCCAACGGCGTGCTGCGGTCGCTCATCGAGACGGATCGGTTGCCGTCGATGATACTCTGGGGAGCGTCGGGGACGGGCAAGACCACCATTGCGAGGTGCATAGCGCGGATGGTGGGGTCGCGGTTTATCGAGATACATGCGACGAGCACGGGTGTGGCGGAGGTGAAGAAGCTGTTCCAGGATGCGGCGAATGAGCTAGGCTTAACGGGGCGCAAGACGATTATCTTCTGTGATGAGATTCATAGGTTTACAAAGGCGCAGCAGGACGTGTTTCTCAAACCCGTTGAGGCGGGGACGGTTACGCTTATCGGGGCCACTACGGAGAACCCGTCCTTTAGGGTGGTGGGAGCGCTGCTTTCGCGGTGCAGGACGTTTACGTTGGAGAAGCTGACGACGGAGCACATCAATGCCATTCTGAGGAGAGCTCTCAAGGCGGAGGACGAGGACGCGGGGGAAGGGGACGCCGCGAGACGGGTTTCGCCGCTGCTGGATGACGAGATGTTGAATTACCTCGCGGCCTTCAGCGACGGGGACGCGCGGACGGCTCTCAACCTCCTCGAGATGGCCCTATCGCTAACGCGGCAAAAAGGGGAAAACATCACAAAGGATGGCATCAAGGCATCTCTCACGAAAACGCTCGTCTACGATAGGGCGGGCGACCAACACTACGACACCATCTCCGCCTTCCACAAATCCATCCGCGGCAACGACCCCGACGCCGCCCTCTACTACCTCGCACGGATGCTCCAATCCGGCGAAGACCCGCTCTTCATCGCTCGACGCCTTGTGGTCGTGGCCTCCGAAGACGTCGGACTCGCCGACAACTCGATGCTCTCCCTCGCGACGGCGACCTACACGGCGACGCAGCAGATCGGCATGCCCGAGGCGCGCATCCCTCTAGCCCACTGTACCGTGGCTCTATGCTTGGCCCCCAAGTCTACGAGGGCGTATCGCGGGTTGAATAATGCGCTTTCGGCGCTCAAGGAGCCCGGGGTCGCGGCGCTGCCGGTGCCGTTGCATTTGAGGAATGCGCCGACGAGGTTGATGCAGGATTTGGGGTACGGCGGGGAGTATAAGTATCCGCCGAATTATAAGGATGGGAGGGTGAGGCAGCAGTATGTGCCGGATCAGTTGGTGGGGAGGCAGTTTTTGGAGGATAGGGATTTGGGGACGGCGATTGATCCGGATTTGGTTATGGAGGAGGCTTGAGCGAGGATGGTGGCTGTATTAGACGTTTGCTCATAAGAGCCATCTCATCGAGTTGGGAATTGTAAAGGGCAAATCAAGGGTGGAAACTGGATACCCGAATGAAGAATCATGAATGTATATCGGATGCTCTTGGACATATCAAATGCCAAAGCGGATTCGGATCACATCGACTCTTGCGCAGTGGAATGGCGTGTGTAGATGTTGCTGGAGATAGAGGGCTTACTTGGGTCGATGGGCAACAATAATGGGGAGTACTTCTCGGTCCTGGCCCCATTCTACACTGCATCGCCTTGTTCTGTAGATTGCTGCTCCCGTCTTCAAGGCTCCTGCGGAAACGATGATGGGAGGAGGTTAGTCTTTAGCCACATCAAAGTCGAATAAACCTTCTGACAACCACTTTACTACTCACAAACACTGTTCGGACAGGCCAGGTCTAAACCGCAACCAATTCATGTGGCACTAAAGAACTCCTCACAACGCTTGGATGCTGTGTACTATTTGGTGGGGAAGCGTGAGAACAGCTTCATAAGTGATATTCAGTCTAGGTAATGAAATAACATGGCGTCCCAGAAGATCCCCCTGGCTTCAACGAGAATCAGCCTTTGATTTCCATCCTTTTAGTGGCACCCTATCACAAAATCTGACGGCGAGCGCTGGACTTGGACATCACGAGAGCTCTGAGTTTACTCCCAGATCCACTTAGACCCTGTCATCCAATTCTTGTAGCCGCATCTCCCACATCGGTACCCGTAGGAGACGGATCCGTATAGTATTAGTGATGCGGCGGTGATTGGCGACTCCATTTTTGGATCTTGGGCGTCCTGGCCACAGTGAAGACAAGGAAGGCTGGTGAACGGTCCGTACCTGCTTCCTTCTAGTGCTGCTTCTAGTGATGTTTCTGGTGCTACTTCCGGTGCTGCTTCGGCTCCTTCGTTGGGGTTCGCTTCTCTTTGATCACCTGCTCTGTTTTCCTCCTGCTCTTCATCCGTCCCAGCAGCTTCACTCGTCGTCTCGCTGGCTTCATCCTCTCTCTCTCTGCTCCACCGGTTCCACTTGCCGCATCTTCTTCGCTTTCCTCGTCTTCGTCTCCACTTGTCTCGCCTCCTTCGTCATCTTCGTCTGTTGCTCGCTCGTCGTATCTACCATCTGAGCGGCTAGATCCGGCACTCTCGGGGATTTCTGTGCTTCGTCGACCGGAATATTCGCTTTCATCATCCTGCCCGCTCCTCGCAGACTCAGAATACGTGTATATCGTGGGACAACTATCCGCCGTGGAGCTAGCTCTATCTCCATCATCTGGAATTGCTTTGCCTATAAACACGCTTCGACGCAGGCATTCGGTATTATCCGAACTAGCAACATCAAGAACGGTGTGTCTACATTGGCCAGTGCATCGCGGGAGAGGATTCAAGCTACACTGGTATGTAACAGTCTCAGAATCAAGGTCTAACTGGGCAACAGTCAGCAAGAGGCAAAAAGGTAGCCGCTCGATGCTCTCTGCAGTGCCCAGCGTAAATAAACTAGTGTGGCTGCATGGCTGATCTTGACAAACCCCCTGGAGGATGAAGGTCTGAGTGATGTTGTTCAACAATATGCGTTGAATGCAGAAACCTAAAACGCCATCATCCTCTTTATACGATGTGTTCCGTGGGATTAATACGTCGACTTCGGGGAGAATGGTGATCGATGGCGTCGACGACGTGTCCGAGGTCTCAGAAGCCGATGAGGCATTATCAGTCTCCGCCATGTAGAGGACAAGCTCCTCAGCCTCCGTAAGCGGCATATCTGCGCTGCTTGGAGCACCGCCAACAGAGGCTCGCTCGGATAGCCCTGCGCCATCATCGCCCCACGAGGCTCTGGAACCGTGGGTATCCACGTAGGCGTCGTTAGCAGAGATTACTGCTACTTGGCCGTTGGGGAATTCGACCTCGACGAGGTCGGCAAGTGGCGGTGTTTGTAGTGGCACTAGGATCCCCTCCCGGGCGCTCTGCTCCGCCTCGGCGCTGTCCCCATCTTCAGAGCCGTCAGTCGAGACCAGATCCTCCTGCAGCCGAATTTCAGCAAGGAGCTCGGCAGCTCTAGAGTCAGACTGCTCGTTCATAGCGAGACCTTGGTCTACGATCTGGTGAGTCTCGCGTGGGGCGTCACACCGCTGTGTATTAGTTCCCTGAGCTTCATCCGAGTGTGTTGTTTCCTCGATGGGTGTGGATTCTTGATCGGCAAGCCAGACTTCAACTTGCGCCACAGAATCCCGGCTTCCCACTCCCCGGTGACTGAGCCGGCCCAAACTCTGTCTCCGTTGCCCGGACCGTTGCCCCCGTCGTCGTCCCCGCCTCTGCCCACCGACAGGCGACCCAGAGGCTTCAGCCACCACTAAACGCACGGCCTGTGTTCGACGGTGATTTCGAATCTGTCTTCTCATGGCTTTAAAGGCTACGAGATGGTCACGCACTTGGCCACTTAGATCCTGGAGCCTCTGATTGGTCGTCTCGTGGCTGTCGAAGTCGTTAGCATGTCCACGACGTCTATGAGGACCTCGAAAATAATTTCGCCGGGCACACAACTCACCCAGCGCTACTCAATGCGATAGTGCCCATTACCACAGCCAGTTGGAAAACATGCACGACGCGGTGCACGTTCTCAATGCGACGGCGAATATCCTCCTCGTTGTAGACAAACAAATATCCTCGGTATTTCCATTTAAGCCACTGCGAGAGGCGCGTTACCATGGTCGTTTGGTCTAAGTTGTACTTTTCCAAAAAGGCCAAAGCTTCTTTAAGGACGTTGCGCATCATCTCGGCGCAAACGTCGACCAGGCCTTTGGATTGTCCGGGCTTCTCCTCGACAATGAGACACTTGAGCTTATCCTCGGGAAGATTCCCAAGGAGGCTAGGGAGAGTTTCGCGGACCTATGTCGTCGCCGACTATTTTTAGCACCCAGAGGGGGGAACGAACTGGAGAGGGCCGACACCCAGGCTCACCTTCTTAAGCACCTCCAAGGACGCGATATATTCCCTCCAAAGGCCCTGCGGGTCACGCATCTTGTCGCCAAACTCGTAGGTCTTGGCGACGACCTTGGCGATAGTCGCGCAGCTAGCGATCGCGCCAAAGACCTCCATTTTCCTCTTGCTCCACCGGAGTTGGTCGAGCCAGACCTTGGGTGAGGATGAAGAGAATGGAGGTGAGTGGTGCGGCTTGCCTAAATACCTCAGGGCCGCCTCTCAGGTCTCCTCTGCCCAGCGAATATCAACAATGACGTTCTGGTCCCCCGCTCTTATCACACCATATTGATGGAGATGAAATTGCATATTTTGAAGCGGCGCAGCGTCGACATGCTGCGACACACTCGATGTACCTTTCGTCCATTCAGGATGCGTTCCACGCCACCACCCGCCGTCTCAGCCTCGCCCAGTCGGGCACCAATGCGTCAAGGGAAGCGGACAGCTCAAATCTACCGGACTGCCATGGTAGGGCCCATTTTACCACCCCTCGTCGCATTCGAAACGTTGAAATGGATAAAGTGTCAATCGTGTCACCACGGATTGGCAGGCTCGCCAGCGCCTTCGGACCCGGAGGCAGACTGGACGGCTTTCCTTCAACAATGCCTTGCAAACTGCCATCTTTCCCTGTGGTGGCTTGGCGGGTGGCGCTCAGGGCGATAGAGGACGGTCTATGAAATAATTACCTCCTAGATCGACTTGCCAGCAGTGCCCAGGCTGATTGGGTTGTGTGTCGTGGCAAATCCCGTTGGTCGATTTCAGCCGCAGCCTGGTCGAACAAATACCCAACGAGAGAAATCAACCGGTTCTTGATTTTCACCTCTACCCTTACTCACACCATTCATTAATCCCATGGGTTAGCCTGTCGTCTGTATTGTAGACAATCCACTCGTATATTCCCTCGCAAAAAGAAAAAAAAATGGCAGCCGAACCGTTTTCCCTAGCAGCGAATGTGTTCGCCGTTGTTGGTGCTACCGACGTCGTCTTTCGGTCGGCAGTTGAACTGTCTCGCCTACTTTCCCGGCTAAAATCATACATGACAACATTGTCGATCATAGTTGACAGCTTAGAAGGTCTTACGATAGCTCTGCAGGAGACTCGAGCCTGGGCCGAAACATTCGAGCAGTCGGATTTGGCGCAAGGGGCTAGTCGGGTTGCTCCAAGCGAGCTGCTCCCGATCTTGGACAAATGCAACAAGGCGCTGAATGAGCTAACTGTGCACGCAAGGCATTTCCTGAGTGGGAAATGGTACAACAGGATCTCATTTACTTGGAAGGAAGCAGATATTCGACAGTCTTCACAGCTTCTTGAATCTTTCAAGAGTACCTTGACCTTGCTGGTTTGCAGCCGGACGAGGTATGTTTCGGTCTAGTGTGCTTGATCGGTAGGGCGTGTTTTACTGTTTTACTTGCTAATGCATTGATCAATGTATCTATAGCGGTGGTCTAGTTGCCCTTCGGCGTGGGCAGGTTGTCACGCATGAATGTATCCGTCGAGTCGAAGATAGCGTATCTGCCACCGCGCTGCAAGGGTTAGAGACGCACCGTTGCGTCCAGTTCTTGACCGACTTGGTCACTTCGAACCATAGCCAGACGGAAACACTTTTGGCTGAAGAGTCGGCGAATATTCAACAAAGTATTCAGAATGTTTCCGACAAACTGTCTTCAATCTCGTTTACGGAAACGGCTAGCAACGACATCATCGTTGAAGGACATGGCCTCGAGAACGCCATTGAGCCACTACGGCTGATGCGTTCTAAGCTTTCCCTGGCACTACAAGCCGTCACAGAAGGCCGTGTCCAGAGAATCCCCTATGCGAATGTTGAGTGGTTCGTTTCTGAAATGACTGGTCTGATACAACATGGTTACCAGGCCGCAAGTCGACGCTTATCGAGTAATACTCAGCCCATCCCCCCAACCTTCACTACCCCGCTTGGTATTGTGTTTGATATCAAGCGGCAAATACGGACAATTCCCCTTCTCTCCTCAGCCTTCTCCAAGGAGCCTTATGGGTTCATGGTGATTGAGTATGCCGAGGGCCTTGACGCGTACCGTAGAAACGTGAAGCGTTTCCGTTTCGCTTCCTTTGCGCAAGGCTTCCTCGGACATTATGGGGTGGCCGGGGTTTTCACCCGCACTCACGTTGACGCACAAACGCCTCCATCCGTTACGAGACAGATTCGTGTGCTTAATGTTGTCCCATCAACTTCGGAAGCATTCAAGTACGCGCGGGAAAACGACGTGGAAGGATTACAGAGACTCTTCGCCGACCGTAAAGCCAGTCCGTTTGACTACAACGAGGAAGGACATTCGCTTCTAGCTGTATGACTCCCACATTCGCTAGGGACATTGTTTCTTAACCGAGAGAACGAGAGAGACTTACTATTCTCACTAGACAGCTGCGAATTTATTTCATGAGGAGGCGATGGATTTTCTTTTACGAGAGGGCGCCGATCCCTATCTGTGCCGCGTGGGGCTCCCGTATGTAACGATTATCCCTTCTAAGTGCTTCCAATCATCTCACTGACCCTTGGAGCAGGAATTTCCACGATCTGACAGACACCCTCTGGAAGCACCTGGAACTTAGAGATCGTGATGGTATCGGGTCCTCTGCACCCAAAGCGGGCCGTCTCACCAGGTTGGCCGCCTCACGAGGGTTCGATATCGACCCGCCGAACCTGGAGAACATCTTGAAACCCCAACTCCACGTTGGAGGCCGTTGGAATAGTTTGCTTGTTTACTTGATGCTGCAGACAGACATTCCACGACAAGTCTCACTCGATATAGTTAGGGCGCTTGACCTAGGAGAAGATAATGACGTATGGGGCATCCTTGCGCGGCCTGTGGTCGGGCGTTTACTTAGCCTTCGGGGCGTCTGCCAGAATGAGGTTAGGGGGAGGTGTCTTTGGACAACGCTGTTGCAATACGCCGCACAGGGCCACTATATTACCATGGTCTTTATATTGATAGGACTGGTAATGTTACCACAGCACGAAAAATCATTAATCCTACACTCCGGCTCCGATTTCCCCCCCGGTAGGCTATATGCATGGGAGAAGCCTTGGGATTGGAGCGAGGAGGATATAGTGTTGGAATTGCTCAAGAGAGGTGCCAATCCTAACTCAAAAGACAGTCAGGGGTTGCCCCAATGACACACGCTATTACAGATTAATACAGATCCCCAATCTGATCTTTAACTATTTCCTTTTCCTTTTTCGAACCTAAGCAATTCCCGCAGTAGCCTGAGTAGGGTGAGCAAGGTGAGCGAGGAGGTCACTATTTGAAGAAGAGTGACTGCAGGTCTATCGCCATGACAAAAGTGCTACATGTTCCTCAAATACACGTACACACTCATATTCTTGAACTAATTCATCTTTCAAAGGCATTTCAAGGCTATTTGTTTCGACCCATCTTCGAAACTCTCAATACAGGTAAGAGAGTGTTGCCTTCAATGACCTCCTATGATGTTCAGTCCCTCATGGAGCCGCCGTGCAATATAGTCGGCTTTGGGAATCTTAATGGATAAAATTTCCCCCGACATCCATCTGTAGCCATGGACATCATCAACAGGAAGGCGTAGTAAAACGGTGACTCGGAGGAGTTGGTCCCGGATCCAGTCGTGCTGTCCCGGCCGTAACGCTCCAGTAATTACCCAGCCATGTTCGCCCGAAAGCAAATTTAAGAGGCGACTTAGCGGTCCCATGATGTGCCACGGCCCTTGCGCAATCGCATGGCGCTTGTGCTCGTCGTGAGACATGAAAAGACCATGTTGAAGTCCAAGGCGTCCAGGATTGCCTGTCGAAACAGAGTGATGGCTTGGTAGTGTGATTGTCAGATCAGAGAAATCTCCGATGCTCGATGGTTTTCTTCGATTCCCAAGATAAAATGGTATTGTGTAACATATAGTGTCAACAGCTTCTTGTAAGTCCTGTTGCCAGTAGAGGGAATCGGCCGTGTCGGAAAAGTCAGGATATCCTTCTAGACGCGGATATTTGTGTAGAAGCACCAGAAACATCTGTGCCAACAGCAGGCGGTAGCATCGCCACAAGTTCCATATAGATGCTATTTGGCAGGAGGGATAGATCTCGCATACATCTTGGTAGCTAATGAGTGACGAGTCGAAATCGCGGCCGCTGGTCAACCTTAACGGACACCAGTGTTCTGGCACAGCTTGAGCCCAAGACAGAAGGCATTGATGCATATGTAGCCCTTCTCGATACCAAGTCAAGATGTCTTGGTCAAAAGCGAACAGAAGATCGTTTTCTTTCAACAGTTTCTTATATTTGCACTGCAGATTGGCAAGGTCCACACCAATCTCATCAAGTGTGGAACTTGGGCTGGGCGGCACACCGTGACACTTCATCCTTAGATGGACCAGTGTATGGTCTGATACTGGGCGACCCTGGCGAAGCGCAAGTGAGACCTCGACATGAAGGAAGTATCTGGCCATGTAACTCTTGAACATCGGGCCTGGTTGGCCATTCAGGGAGTCTCTGGAGAGAAGTAGAGAAAGTGCCCCATTATAATGATGACGCAAGACCTTTTGAGCGAGGTAAACACTGGATACGTTCTCGTGCCAGTGTAGTACCAAGGCAGCAAGCATTGTGCTGGATTTGCTCCTCTCAACAGGATCTTGTATTGCAGCTCGAAGTCGAACGAGGGACTGATTGAGGAGCTGGTGTGGCAATAAGAAAGCTGCGGGCCCATCGGTCCATAGAGTGAGATACCTTTCGGCCACGCTCAAGACGGCTGTTGCAATGGCGGAGTTTTTGGGCTCTGTGTTGAGTATTGGTATTATGGTTTCAAAGAATCCGCGGGTGGATTCCAGGTCACGGCCCCTGCTGGCATTTTCCAGGAAAAATTGTATCGCAGTATTCCAAGTATTTGATGGGAATGTTGAATGTAGAGGCGAATATGTTGGTTGTCGCTTGCAGGGGGCTTTTTCAGTCGCGTGACTGTCTGATCGTCCAGCCGATGGCCTGGGGAATTTGCGGCTTTCATCCTTGAATCTCAACCTTGTAGGCCGTTTATGGTAGCCGCCACATTGGCGACCGACTTTGAGACAACGTTGACAGGCAGGCTTCGTCTCATCACACTTGACGCGTCGCTGTCTGCAGGTGGCGCACGCTCCGGAAGGTCCGAGGTTGACCATATTCGTGTGAGGAAGTGGTTATCATGGACATCGAAAAGAGTAATTTTTTTGCGAGCATGAGGATATGTTTATATTGCCCTCGTCATACCTCGTCATATCCGATAATCTCAGCGTCAGAGAAAGTCAAAAAGCCTCGTCATGGTTAGGGCGGTGCTCCTCTCCTCAACCTCTCGTATTTCGTTTTACAGCTTAGTTTACTTCCCCACACTGTACATGGCGGTCGTTGAGCCAAGACCGAGCCTCGCAAAATTCTTGCTCCTTTCGGTATAGCGAAAATGAGAAGTTCAAGTCCAGTAACACGAACGCGAGGCAACTGTAAGTGAACAGCTTATCACACAGACATGTCAAGAAAATGAATTGTGAATTTTGACTCGGATCTGTCGGGAGGAGAGAACTATTAAAATCGTGTTTCCCTCCGAGTAAAAGTCTCCGATTTACTTACCGACAGAATATTTGGAGACTCAGGTCGCCGCTCGCCACTACCCGTCATCTAAACGACACGATATGAGAAACTATATGAGACACAGCACCATGGATCATCATGTCAATTTCTCAACTTTTCAACTGCCTCTGCCATTACGGTTGCTTCCTTTATCTGTCCGGACCTGGATTTTTCAACAACTCATCTTCCATATAATCGCCCTGGCATTTGAGTTGTGCGATCGCACAGACGCTATTCGCCGTTTCAAAGTTCGCAACCTCGAGCGAAAGCCGTATACCAAAGTGCTTCCAAGAGTGCTTTTCAATCAATGTTTCATCCTACTACCGAGCATGGTTATTATGCAGGTTTTTGGACTGTCGTACGTCGGTGAGACTCGGCTGACTATGGGTCGATTTCTGATCTCGCTGCCGGTTCTGGCCATTGGGCATGATTTCGTCCAATACGCGACCCATCGTTTTCTCCTACACCAGTCGAACTCGTTCTTGATGCGGACACTGCGCCACTCAGTCCACCACTCCACAGGTGCCAACAGTGGCATCACCGCCTGCTACATGTCCGCTCCGGACTTCTTTCTTGAGATTGTACTACCCTACCTCATCCCACTCGCCGTCATCGGCGGCGGCGGCTCCGACATTATTTTTCACGCTTTGACTGTCGGTCTCGGCGCTTTTGGAGGTATCTACGAGCATTCGGGATATGACTTTGCAGTCTACCTTCGGATTCCCCCTCCCGGGAGCAACCGCACGATACTCAGGGCCAGCCTATCCAAAGCCCTTGCCTATCTCCTCGATAACCGTGCGCACAGCGCGCATCATACTCGCGCAAATGTGTCTTTCTCCGACGGATTTGGTAGCCCTGGCATTTCCGATACCATGCTCGGTACCCGTTGGGACTTGGTCAAGCCCCGGAGCATCGACCGGGTGCGGAGTAAAAGCCCCGGACTTCACGTTGTCCACGAGTACTGGTCGAATTCACCGGAAGGTCGGTAGAAGAGGCTGAGATTCGCTAGACACAGCCTCGAGTTGGTCAGACCAACATGGCTGGCAGGGCAGCGGCGCATGCTGCGGACCACTGGAAGGCAGATTCCCGTCGTGAGCCAGATCACTGAGCCTGTATATTACTAGTAGTTTTAATTTATATATCTCCTATATTGTTAAAGTGGGAAGACCTGCGAATAAAGATATCCGATAACATCCCGATTTTAAACACTCTCCAACCACACCGGACCGAGCTCGATAGCCAAGCCATTCCCGAAGTCGCACACTCGATGGAGGACTCGGGGACCTGGTGTCTCCGCCTCTTATGCGTCACTCTCGTGTCTACTAAACATCTCACGGTATTCTTATGCGGCTGGCTTTTAGTTTCCTGTTGTACTATCATCGTATTCATGACCACTCAGAAGGTCTTATCCCCCGAATGCAAGCTGAAATTTCAAAGGTCATTCAAGGAGTATGTAAAATAGTGTTATTGGGAAGGCCGTTTCCTACCTTTTATAAACACCCTTCGATTATACATGAGATGGAGCACAAATCTACGATCTTAGTGCTGGCGGCAGCGGCAAGCCCCTTCATAAGGTAGATACAGACAGCTTCCCAATACATACGACCATAGCTCGTAGACAACTGAGGGTCCCGTCCGCTCCCCTATACATAAGCTACGAAGCGCCAGACTAGTAGTTGGGTCGGTGACGACCAGCGAATCCCTGGTGTTGTATGTTTCTATTTTGTCGCCTTTTTCAATCCTTTACCTTTTTGATTGTTTTGTTCGGTTTTTCTTGCGAAACCCAAGGTTCTGGGAGATAGCTCTCTCAACGAGTAGTTGGTACATGGTAGTGTGCAGGGGACTTCTGGGTGGCGGTTCAGACCACCAGCTTCGCAACTCTACTGTGGCTTTTCAAACTTTGGAGATTAGCAACCATAGTTAGGGTAGCTCAAAATGGGACTCCATTGCTCACCTTGCTTGCCCTTAACTGAGGTTGGGGCGGGGCCACTCACTTCAAGGAAATGGCATTCTCGATGACGAGAATGGGGATGTCTAGAGGATGTGACATCCCGAAAGATAGAGTTGACCGACATGAATAAATTTAGAAGAGCTCTGTATGGCGTTTCCGCGAAGTTCCGACTCAACCGCCGGAAGGGATGCCAACTCCAATCCAAGACTGCGCTGAGATACCTCCACCCCCATCCAACGGCTGTCAGATTGCGGGTATGGGCGATGACATGAACAATAATCTCGGCAAATCTGCCAGGCCGAATCTCGTCGTCGCAATTCCGGTTCTTTGTTCTCGGGCTGTTGAAACAGGAAATGGCCAGGACATCTCTGCGGGAAGAAGTTTTAAGCGCGGTCAGAATTTTGTCAATATGATGAGAACGGAAGAAATCGCTGAAAGCGGCGGTCCAATATGGGACAACATATTGAGGATTGGCAGAACGTCGGGATATATAAAAGATTACTCACGGCTTGACGAGGTGCTTGAATATAAGTTCCACCAAAGGCAGAGAAAACCGACCCAACCCGAAGACCTTCTGGAGAGTGACTGGTTGGATGGGCTCCTTACCGAGACTCGAATCTACTGTGTCCGTTTGTCTCTATTGCGATGGCGGAAATACTTTCAATAGATCGAGAGTGTTATTGGTGTTCCGAGGCCTCGTTTCCGAATTCGGTTCCGGCCGGTTTGATGCCTTATGCCAGATGGAGGACCTTGCCTTGCCATCGTATTGTAGACATTACACCGACCATGGCGTTACGAACCCTAAACAAAGCGCCAGAGGGCAACCGACATGCCGGAAATTCGGTATTCTGGGTGTGGCCTGGGGTACGTTGAGGAGAAACAAAATCATTGAAGGTGCGACTAGAGTTGGTAAGCGCACTCTTTTGTGCTGGTCTCCGAACCCTACACAACTTCGATACCATGTTCCCTTATGCCGAGGAAGGTTCAAAGAAGCCACAGGCCGGGCCCCGTTGATTTAAGTCAAGTTTAGTGTAGGAAGGAGCTGTTGATGCTTACTGGAGGAAGAAGTTTGTGGGCTGAGTGTAAGCGCGCCCGCAACAAAGGATGAGAGGTAGGGTTAGTGACAAGCTTGGGGACCTTGCTGTAGGACGGCGCCTTCATATACTCCATCCAAGAAGAAGACGCGACGCGCTCTCTCAGCTACCGCCAGTGATCCGTAATCATTCCATTGAAAACGCCTGTAGAGGACATATCCTCTTCCACGCGCTGCCTAGAATCTACCTACACTCAACCACACCAACAAACCCACCAAAGAGAGCAGCTCTTCATGATAAACAAGAGAACTCATCAATTCTTCATCAGTCAACTCTTCAATACCAGAGCTCCTCATCACCCACAAGAGTAAACCTATCATCAAACTACAGAAATCCTTGGTAAATACTTCTTATGACAGTCTTTTGAGCGATAACCCAACATCGACATCAAGGGACATAGTCAGACAGCATGGAATCCGGACCCGTGGTGACCGTGGCTCAGAGCCAAGCGACCGGCAACACTGAAGAAAACCAAAGGCGCCCTCATGGACAAGTTCCCTTGCCTCCCGCCAATCACCCCATTTGGGGGAATAACCAATTGATGGACGGGATTTCTCAGAAAGGGAAATCGTACGTTTTCAACCAACGAAGTCAGGCTCTGAGGCGCCCGGCGAATATTTATGGAAGCAACGGGATCCAGGTAAGTATCGATTAATAACCTCGCGTCGTGCTCATTATGTTGGCATGGGTTTTCTCTGTCCCTCGGCAAAGCCTTCAATCATCAAGCGTGGACTAACCTCGGGGCTTTGTTTATAGGTTGGAGAATGGTTTCCTTTTTCCCTAAACGCTGTATTGAAAGGCGCCCATGGAAATCCCGTCCGAGGGATTTACGGAACGCAGGAGGGAGTGATGTCCCTTGTTTTATCAAACGCTTACGCCGGGGATGACGGTTGCGACGTCGACGAGGGAGACGTGATTCGGTACGTGGAGATGGGTGCCCACAAGGTCACAGCAGCCACTCAACACGCGCATGATACTGCAAAAGAAAACCTTTCCCTGTCCGCCTCTCACGAATCTGGAAACCAGATCAGAGTCTTGCGATCGTGCAAGGCAGGAGGCGCATGGGCACCATCTGTAGGCTTAAGGTACGATGGCCTTTATACGATCGTCGGCGTACAAGGATACACAAACGAAAAAGGTGGGAATTTTTTCCAGTACCGTTTGGAACGTGTCGCTGGGCAAGAACCTCTCGCCGACTTGCTTGCCATCCCTTCAGAGGCTCAAGTTCAAGCCTACCATGGAATCAAGCAAGGATACTGTCCCAGTTGAAAGAAGAGTGATTACCAGCTTTAGGGAGGAAGATATAAAGCACGGCTCTTGGACCAGCCATACGGGAAGTGGTTACACGGACGGCAGTTGAAATGGAACTCTGCCCTAATCGAAAAGTGCCAAGCACTTCGTAAAATATAGAGATACGCATGAAGCCGTGCTTGTTGCTCGTCCAGTCCCACTTTCTCCTTCCCTCCCACAGGTTCCGTCTCAATCCGTGGGATACGTTAACTAATCCCGCCATTGCCTTGCAGTGTCGAGCAACGCTATTTGGCCTCCAGCTCTAGTCCCAGAACTTGGTCATCTTCAAGTTTTCGGGCTTGTGTATTGAGATATTGAGATTAGAGGTCACGGTCTTATTAAGACGGAAAATCTTGGCCTGGGGGATGGTAAACCCGCGGCGAGGCACAGCTCTCTATGTTGTAGTGGGCCTAATTGATGGCCGCGTAGAGCTACGACCCAAGGGCATTCTCTACTAACACTTCACGATCATTCGTGCGATGGAGCGGCCGGTCGTGCTCGCAAGGTGTTGGGAAATCTTGAGTCCCGAGTAAGTCGTTCATTTCTACTTCTCGGCCTTGTCGATAGATATGCATTTATTCATATGACGCACGTGATGTGAAGAAGATGGATAGCATTGCCTCGGGCGTTGAGAGAATCGGGAAATCTTTTGGAGCTTCTAAACTAGGTCCCGGCCGACTCAGCCACGGAAACGGGAGAAGCTAGTCATGGAGCATGTACAGATCCTTCTTCGACGCGGGCTCCAAGTATCGCATGCAATCTCGAGAATGCTCCACCTCCAGATTTCGATCACATTTCAGCTTTCGCGGGGCACGCTGTTCACGTGCGCGGGTTTCTGCACGGGGCTCTCAGCTCCAGCTATTTAGGAGAACGCCGCGTCTAGCTTGACGATGTCTGGCTGCCTTTAGTAATGCCGCGAGTATACAAACTGCAAGTGTTTCAATATCCGAAGAGGCATTTCAGAGGAAGTCGGAACCGTGCTACAGGGATAAGAAATTTCAGAGATCGTACTTTTCTCGCTGATATACATAGGTTTGTGCTAAGCCAAGAGTTTTTTTTTTTTTTTTCTTTTTTTTTTTTTTCCATTAGTGAAAAGGTGTTCCTCCCCATCTGCGGATGCCCCGATGCCCGGTGCATTCTTGCGAGAGAGAGGCTCTGGGCGGGGCAGGGCCGGACCGCTCGGACCTTGGTTTGCCCCGCGTTCAGCCGATCCCGGGCTAACGTAAGCCCGAGGTCGCCAAGCTTGGGATTTTCTAGATTTGCGATAAGGAATAAATGTCGCCCATGCCGACCACTTTGCGTTATGCAACTTGAGAAACGTGGCCCAACCGACCAGTAGCCAATTAGTTCAAACTTCAAAGAGTACGATCTCAAAAACGAAGGCCGATAGTCTCTTCGGTGGGTAGCAGTTGCAGTGAACGGGTATTTGCGTAAGCGGAGGAACTCTTCTTGACGAACCCGGAAGGGGGGTTACAGCTGCTACCTCTGGTGGCCTGCTCGCCGAAAGAAAGGCCCCGGCGACTGAGGAGCCGACTTAGAGTATTCGCTGCTTGGCTTCGAAAAGTAGACTCTATATATAGTAGCACCAAACGAAGCGAAGACCACATGAACGATTCACTGGAGAAACTACGAAAATTTAGGCCTGTATAAGAAATCCTCGTGAAAAAAAACCAACGATACCGAGATGGAGCGACTAGAAAATAACGTTGAAATGCCCATGGAATGGGATTAAGCAACTGAATCATGAAGAGAAACTGGTGTAATCCGCGTTACATCTCCACGGGCCAGAGGTTCTCAAAAAATACTCCTAAGTTCGACTTTAATACCGGAGAGGCTGAAGCTTTAGAGGCAATCGATGCTTTAGTATACACTATATATAGCACGTGTTTTCCAGGGGTCTTCCGACCGGATTATGTGATGCAGAAACAAACCCAAAAGCCATACTCTGTCCTCTAAGCAATGGTGATTACTGGTATTATTTCAGTGCGATCTATGAATCTTGTTCTCATGCTGGGGACAGCTACCATGAGATTGAGAAGATCACCACTCCTGAGCCACAATGTTGGAGGGACCCCGTGTTTTCATTCTTTTGGTTCTTTCTGTCCGTACGGCTACCTACGGCTAGTCAATAGAGCTGAGACGCAGCAGATACCGTTGTGATGCTGTAACGTAGCGCCATTATGAGCTACCATAAATAGCTTGCGTGTCCAGTTGTTCTAATCTTCCGGTAAAGTAATAGGTATGCATGCAACCCAGTCCTGATTAGATGAACGGTGAAACCAGAGGGTGACACTCCAGTCCAATCTCCTTTCCCCTTTCGCCGTGTTTACTCATACGCGCTTCACTCGATCTCGTCCCCAAATCACCAAATCTCCTCAACTCACTCGGAGGGTCTTGTTACCCTACAATGTCTCAAACCTCCCTGCTCCTGGGTATTGCTCTGTGTTCATAGTGTACTCGTTGAGGGCAGGTAATGTCCGGCCTCCGAGTATCAGAAGAATGTAAAGGAAAGGGGTGAGGATGGGTGTCTTCGAGCTGCAGTGATCGGGGTTCAATCGGTATCTGACTTGTGCTTTACTGATGGATTAAGCTACGCGGTCGCGTCGAGCTTCCAGGTTGACTTGCCAAGAATGACCGCGCCCTGCGGATGAAAACGTCCTGATAGCTTGAGCTCCCCTTGCCAACGCTTATCATGTACTACGACGCATATGCTACGGCAAAGGGCGGGTTGTGACGGGACAAGACCACGCTGTCGGTAGGTGATATCTATCACATCGTCCCACGCCCTTCATCGCTTTAAGACCAACTTGGAGATGTATGCTCGCCACCACGACCGATTAGGGGAGGTAGCTATCAACACCAAGACTTCCACTATGATTGTATTGGTTGTTGTGGTACAGTTTATGTGTCTGCAAGATTACAAATTCGGCTGAGAAGACTGGATGATCCGATATCCGCTCCGTAATATCCGACCCGGATTTCCATTTTAGGTGTAGGTGAAAACTAAGTTCATCGGCAACCATATCCGTACGAGATGTCATGGGCGATATCTATGCGGAGTGGCTTCAGAGCTCTACGCTAAACCCCAGACAATGGAAATCGATCCTGGAACTTTGGGCACCAATGATGAAACGCGCTGGGCGGCACTATCGCTCTTTAGCTCTGCAAACCACTACCCGCAGGGCTAAGCCGGTTTGGGTCATATCTACAAAATTCAAGGACCTTTTTTCATTAGAAAAAAAAAAAGTGGCGAAGCAATTTGTAGTATATATGTGGGGAGCTTGAAACCGGTGGTTTCCCTCAAGGGAAATGGCTGGGGTATAGCTTGGCGTGTTGGGGCAAAAGGTCCCCGGGGTGGTGGCAGAGTCGGCATCTGCTTCTCTAACATTAGACAGGACAAACCTATGGCGCTGTAGTGAGGTGGTGAACTACGATTCCGGGAGCCCTGGTGCTGAGAACGAGAACCTGTTCGTCTAGATTAAGTTGGAGGAAGGGGGGAGCTTTTGTATTTGGCTGGCATCGCTGTGCCGCATCGACGCATGAGGGCGTTGAAAGGACAACACCAGATAAACGGAAAAGAGTGTAGGAATCTATCACATGCAAACTGTTTGAGTTCTAACAACGCTACTCCACCTACGCAGGAAGCTCAGACGAACTCTTAATATCAAACGAGCTATCGCATTGGGCCCCCCGGAGAGTCCCAGCTCCGTGGGTACAACAAAAGTGGGCTGCCTCGCGAGATAAGGTCAACTAAGAAGGGAAAACCCCGTGGGCAAAAGTTGGGGTGACA
Source organism: Scedosporium dehoogii (assembly GCA_002812735.1). Classification (NCBI taxonomy): domain Eukaryota; kingdom Fungi; phylum Ascomycota; class Sordariomycetes; order Microascales; family Microascaceae; genus Scedosporium; species Scedosporium dehoogii. Next base: position 54,494 of record PGIR01000121.1, read on the forward strand.
ATTCCTCCCCCACCCTTCCCGAAGTTCCATATGTCGTGGTAGCACAGCACGCTATTTCCGTTTTGTGATTTATTGGGTCCTTTGAAGCAAAAGTCGATTTGGGAAGGAGATGTGGAGGATCAGGTCGCGTGCGGCATGCTCCGATGGGAGATCACGAGTTTGGAAAGGATTGGAAGTGAATTCAAGACCTCATCCAGAATGAGCTCCAAACAACGGTGGCAGACGCCGTGAGGCATCGGGCACTAGGCGGGATTCATTCCGTCAAGAGTTTAGTGGGCTCCGAGGTGGGCCGCCGAGAAGCTGTTCTAGGGAATTGTATGGACTGGTACCTTTTCCTGGCAGGGTTCCATGCAGATGTCATTGGCGAGGTGGTGCAACTGGTGGTGGTGGTACTTTCAAAATAGACTAGCAAAGGTTCCGTCGTCCATTTTGCCTCGAATGGGTTGGGGGACATTGGAACTTCCGGGCTTACCTCATCATTGGTTGGCTGGCTTTGGACTTTTTCGACTTGACACCAAGACGATTTTGATTGTTGCTGAGGACCTGAGACGACTTGATCCGATCGTCGGATAGTTTGGCATCGCAGTCTCCATCAAATGATTCTTAGGGCAGACAAAAGAACAAAACGAACGACAAGTCGAGTTAACAAAATTCATCGCCGCTGAATGGGGGATCGGGTGGAAGACTAGGTTTGAGATGTCGATGCAAGTGGCGGCAGCGCTCTCCTGGCGTGGCGTGCGGATCGAGAAAGCTTATCGTCCCAGGTCAGCAGCAATAACCAGACAACGGCCTGTATTATGCGGTGGACGAGGTACTTTGTAAAGCAGGTGTTCGTGTTTTAAGAATTATCATAAACATGCCATCGCACGCAGAATGAGAGAAAACCAATTGGATGACCAGGCTAATCTCAAAGCGCGAAGGATGGTAGAGTGGTATTCTATGTCCGGGAAGGATGCATGGTCCGACATCTGTGATGTGGGAGGAACAAAAGTGCCTTGGGTTGTTGCTAGGTACGGGTTTTACAATGCTTGTTTGGTATAATTAGCATAACAGCACAGCACAGCACAGCACAGCACAGCACAGCACAGGTCATCAGGACCAGACAGAGATGCCAACCGGATATCATTTCGGGTTGGCTTGGCTTGATCCATATTTTTCTAGCGCTGTGGCTCTCATGTCACTGCCAGAGGGGTGAGCACCCAGGTTGAGCTTTGCCCTTCAAATCAAAACGATTTAAGAGATCGCAACGGAGGATGATCAATGATGCCGATGCAGTCTCACATATTTTCCCGTCTGTAAGTTACAGAAATAGCAGAGAGACTGGTCAGTTTTTGATTGCTTACGTCCGTAGAATGCCCGGAGTGAAAGAAATCATGCAGCTACTTTGGCCGATGTTCCGAAGAGAAATCGAGTTAGCATCGAGAATAGCGCGGGCGTCAGAAGCTTCAGAAGCTTCCGCAACTGACAGCTTCACTGACAGGGCCGTACCTGGGGCTGGATTACTGTACTGCCCATTGCCACTCCAACTCCCTTATCTCCTACGACAAGGTACGAAGTACACGTGAAAGAGTGGGTCATGTAATTTGCCGAGAAAATACCCATCTCGTCCCGTGGTTATACCCAATCAGCAGTGCCTATGGAAGTAACCGCAGGCACTTCGTAAAGCAGGGAGCACGGGTTGATCGACAGCAGGGTACGAAAACCACAACAGGCAAGTGCTTGGGTGGACCGTTTGTGTGTGTGTCGTTAGCACACACCAATTAAAAAAAGTTCCATGCTCCTTCCGTATAATCTGCATGAATTAACTACCTGCTTCGTACTTTGCAATATGCCAAAACGTTTGTTCCTAGGCTCCTTCCCCATTCCCTCGGTCGCCGTGTCTGTCTCTCTTCAGGGACAGTCTCTGCTGGTGGCCGTCATCTGTTACAAGCCCAGGTCGACTCGAGCTGTGTGTATTAGGGCGATAGAAGCGTTGATCGCACTTGACTTGTTATACTAGCCCGCCCCGCACTGCACTGGGGAACAGAAACATGCTCAAGGACCTGGATCGGAGGAAACATCGAATGAGCTCGTGGGTCACTCCAACAAGCCACGTGATTTCCCCAGCCAAAACCTGGAGAACGGATGTTTGTAAATCATACTTGGGACTGCATAGGAGCCATGGTAAATACAGCTGTACCTGATACTGAACTCCGAAGGGCGCCGTCATTTCACGCCCATCGAGTGGGAAGCTGTCCAAGCTAGGAAGCTGTGCCGGTGGTGGCGCCGCGATGTCGCCTCTTGGCTATCGGTACCATACCCTCCTTCAAAAGTGCCACTGCGCGCTTGTCCCCTGCACTTTTACGGTTTTTACTATCTTGGACTTGATCTGTCTCCTGATTCGTGCGCCGCGCTACTCCTCCCCCGGATACACCAAAGAGTCCAAGGATGCACTCTGCTCAACTACGACCTCGCTACAGACGATACGGGAAAGGACCCTTACACGCTGGACACGGACAATTGGGAACTTTTGCTGATCCATTTCCCCAAAGAACACAATCTGTCGCGCCTTTGTCGCCATCGGGATCGGGTGCTGCACCTGCTGCACCGCATCAGGCCTGCATCGAGGGACAAATTGAGAGGTTAATCTCAGTGGAGGGGCCCTTTTCCTATGGTACGACTTGGGGGGAGTGGGTTCGATTTGCTGGGTTAGGTGCAGCGCAGCACAAACCTCCCTCCCCAACGGCTTCCCACCTGCCAGAAACATATTGGAAAGTTCCCTGGCAATATGCAAATTATCCTGTTGCTATTTTCCGCCCGCTTGGCGAATAACACCATCCACCCCCATTTTTACCTCCCATTTACTTCGTACCTACCTGAAGCCCCCAACCCGCCGAAAGCTCGATAGTACTGCTCGATGCGATTGGCAGCAGTGCGGGGTACACTTTATATCCATGTACCAATGTACTAGTTTCCGCCTTTGTCGTCATGCCCGTCGCGAGCCCACGGGCGACGTGAGGTGGTGCCGGCCGCAATACCTTATCCTGCCGCATGCCTACCCTGTGTAATATCGATATATTGCCCCGGATGCTTGGGCAAGGATTCCCACACATAAGGAGCTCCCATTCCCCCGGTTCCCTCAGTTTCTTTTCGCTCTGCTCTACAACCATTTCATTCTGCATTCGCCAGATTTCCAAAGCAGAGTTGAGTCGACTCGAGGTCTCTGCCTAGTCTTGTTTCCACCTCTTCATTGAGAGATCTAAACAGCCGGGCAGCATCTATCCGCCGCGACACAACACCATCTCCTCCACCATGGCGGCCCCCGCGACGAATGCGGCTACGCCGTTCGACGAGAAGTATGACCTTCCAAACAGCCACACAGACGACCTCAAGAACGAGGAGGAGGACACCGACGATGTAGTCCACGACCTCTTCACTCCCTTCCCGCCCCTCAAGGGCCTCCCTCCCGAGGACAACCCATTGACTGTCCGTGCCGTTGTTGTTGGAATTATCCTTGGCTCGTTGGTCAACGCGTCCAACGTCTACCTTGGTGAGTACCCGGCTCGTTGGGCGAGGTGGGGCGCTGCTGCGGTAGAGTTTGCAAGTTCGCACCGCATGCTCCATCTCTACCCCGCCAAATACATCTTGTGCGTCGCGAATGAAGTCTGACAGAATGCCCCACGCCTATAGGTCTGAAGACTGGCTTCACTTTCTCCGCCAACATGTTCGGTGCCATTTTTGGTTACGCCATCGTCGTTTTGGTCTCTAAGATCTCCGTTCCCATTCTTTCCGGCTTCTTCGGTCCTCAAGAGAACTCCATCATCCAGGCCGCGGCCACAGGTGCCGGTGGTATGGGTGGTGTCTTCGTCGCTGGTTTCCCCGCCATGTACCAGCTCGAACTTCTCTCCGACGATCCCAAGAAGGACTTTGGTCGCATTCTCACTATTACTATTGTCTGCGCCCTTTTTGGTCTCTTCGCTGCCGTGCCCCTGCGAAAATTCTTCATCATCAATGTTGCTCGTGACCTCAACCTCGTCTTCCCCAGTCGTAAGTACCATTGTTCTTCCATGTGCAGGATCTGAGTAGGTTCAGCCTAACGTTATCTTCCCTCAACAGCTACCGCCACTGCCGTGACGATCCGATCCATGCACGCGGTCGGTTCCGGTGCGCAAGATGCCGCCAAGAAAATCAAGGTCCTCGGTGCCACCTTCGTTGGCGCTGTTGTCCACACCGTCACCTCCCAGTACGCCCTCGGTATCCTCCGCGAGTGGCACATCTTCACCTGGTTCTACATCTGGAGCGACTACACCAACTGGGCCCAGAACATTGACAACTGGGGCTGGTACATCCTCATCACTCCTGCTTTCTTCGGCTCCGGGATGCTCGTCGGTCTCAACACGGCTTTCTCTTGGTTCGGCGGTACTGTCGTTGCCTGGGGTCTCATTGGCCCCCTCCTTGTCAAGTACGGAGTGTGTATCGGTGTGCAGCCTTACGAGGATGAGAAGTGGGGCGTTGTCACGAGTTTCAACTCGATGACTAATATCGGTAAGGAGGGCTGGGTTTCCTCTCCCCGCTACTGGATGCTCTGGCCCGGTGTCATGGCCCTCGTGGTCTACAGCATGGTTGAGTTCCTCATCCACGGCCGTGTCCTCTATGACGGCGTCAAGTTTGCTTACCGGGAGGGCTGTCGATCCCTGAACAATAGGCTCGAGGCCCGCGGCAAGTCCAGTGCCTACCTTTCCGGCCAGGCCCGCAAGCTCTCCGAGGGCGACAGCCTCGTTGAGGACTTTGCTCCCCCGAGCCAACAGGTCCCCACTTGGGTCTGGTTGTCCGGTACCATCGTCATCGCTTGCGCAGCTTGCGTTATCGGCAACTTCCAGTTCCACATGAACGCCGGCCTTGCCTTCTTCGCTTGCATTCTCGGCCTTATCTTCGCCTTCCTCTCCATCCATGGTGGTGCCGTCACTGATGTCACTCCTCTGACCGCTTCGGCCAAGGCCTCTCAGCTCGTCTATGGTGGTATTACCCAACCCATCGCTCACCACGACATCCCCGGCGCCCAAAGGATCAACCTCATCGCTGGTAGCATCGCCTCCGGTACCGCCAACGTCGCATCCGATCTGACCTCCGATTTCCGTACCGGTTTCCTTCTCCGCACTCCCCCGCACTTGCAGTTCTACGCCCAGGGCCTCGGTACCATCGTCTCCATCTTCCTTGCCCCCGGCATCTTCGTCCTCTTCATGGCTGCCTACCCTTGCATCTGGAAGCCGGAGCTGCTCGGCGACCCCAACTGCCCCTTCAAGGCTCCCTCCGTCTTCGCCTGGCGCGCCGTTGCTGAGGCCGTCACCAACCCCAAGATTCCCATCCCCATCTCCAGCGCCATCTTCTCGGGCGTCATCGGCGGTGTTACCGTCTTCCAGGCCCTCTTCAAGAACTTCTACCTCGTCGGTCCCCGCGAGAAGTACCGAAACTACCTCCCCAACTGGATGGCCATCGGTGTCGCCTGGGTCCTCGGTGTCGACAGCGGCTACGCCAACATGGTGCTCTTTGGTGCTATTACCGCTTGGTGGTGGACTAAGTGGTTCCCTAAGAACTTCGACACCTATGGCTATGCTGCGGCTGCTGGTCTCATTGCCGGCGAGGGTTTCGCCGGCGTTATTAATGCCGTTATCGTGTTGAAGGGTAAGGGTGGCGATGATGTCGGATCGTCTATCGCCATGCCTGGTGGTGAGTGGTAAAAGCGGGAACTAGACGTGGGGAAAATAAGAATGATTTTCTCTCGGGGGGTAGTGTGTTGTTGATAGGTAGTGAAGGGTTGGATAATAGGAAGTCATGTCGTTGCGATGAGTTGGGGGTGTTGATACCATATATATATATATATCCACTTTGCTTAATTTCTTTTATATATGATCGGGTCATCCCATTTCTTGGGTCTGTTGTTCTTTGCGCCATGTGTTTGACGAAATGTTGAGCTTTGCATTGAGTAGGAACCCCAAGGCAGCGTGTTTGATAAGGGAATAAAATATGAAATCTCATCTCCACATACTTGGATGAAGGTAGAAAATATGAATAAGAAATGAACGAAGCAAGATAACCGAAGTTCTTTAAAATGGCGACGGCCAGGACAGCAGCAGCCTGCTATCATTGAAGTCTTGGCTTGTAGTCTAGTAAAATTTTTTTTCCATGGTGGTCCAGTAGGCGCGCGGTTGCGTTCGTATTTCGTACCGGAGGGTGGACTGATCTAATCCCGATCTAGCGTTGAGATCGATCGTGCGACTTCGTATCGAGGGAGTGAATACGAACGGCATCCTACCCCCGGTCTGAGTGGACACCATCAACCTTGTTCTCCTGGCTCGGATATGATTGGCTGTATCGGAGGAGAATACCGAGGGAGGGGGAAGTGCAAGCTTTTCGGGCCCCGGTTGGAACTTGCTCACTGTAGGTGCTTAGTTAAGTGGGGACTCGAAATTTCCGGAGTCGGATTCCGGGCTAGAAGAGTTTTCGGCCCGGAAGATCGGAGCCGTGCGCGTGTACACGATCCACGGAAGTTACGACGTATGAGAGTCAAATGTTGTGTTTCTGGACTTTATGATGAATTAAAGCAGACGGAAAGCTAGAACACGCTTGAGACGCGGATTTCATGATTCGAGACCGCTTTATGAGGACGTTGGACGTTGGCCTAAGATGTTGCTGGCATCTAGGCTGGTGAAGTCGCCCGTTTCGCCGCCGACCCGTCGGGCTCTCATCACAGCCCTGGCTAAATTAGACTGCCTCGCGGTGTATTAACTGTGCGCTAACGACGCTCCTTAGAGTCACTTCTGGATCCCCTCCTGTAGGACTCCTTGCCCATTTAAATCCGGAGATATAAGTAAACGGCCGCCGAACTTCCACTGAAAGTAAACGAGCCCGGTGGATAGAAAATGAATACAATAATTTGTATCGAGAGGGGGTAGGATGTCGAGCCACGACCGTGAGAATCCGGTTCTAAATTCAGCCATCATTCGTTCGAAGGAACCGCTTAGGCCTGCTGGATATTTAATAGTGCAGTCGTTATGTGGCGAAGCAACGCGAGTATGAATGGATGGAGGCTAGTTTCTCTACTCGACAAAGCGGTTACATGCCCCATATATTCCAAAATAATCCCGATAGACGAATGTCGAGATGAACTCACCGGCTCGTAAACACCGGCCTGGGCAGGTAATGTCAACACCAACCGCCGAAATCTCGCTTGGCCACAAAAAGCATGCGCTCCAGCTGGACCCAGTAGCGAACATCAGTCTGTCGAAAAACAGCCCTCCCACAACCTGCAGCAGGCACAGACTAACGACCTATCACTTGTTTGGCCTCCGGTCGCAGTGCGAGATCGGCAAAGGCAACCTTGCACTCATTGCTGAGGAGAAACGTGGCGAAAGATAGATTGATGCCACTACCGGAGCCAGTGATAATGGAAGTCTTGTCCTTGGCGCTTTGTGCCATAGTAGTTATATGAGGACAAATTAGGAGTGGTCGATTTCAGACACCTAAGGATATCTTGTAGTGCACATGGTTCATAAAAGTGAGCATGCAGGGAGTACGGATTCTGCGAAATAAAGCCAGCCAATACCTGATGCTCGGTATGGTTTGTAGCATCGGTAATGACAAGCGGAAGAGCCTTTTAATTGGAAGCGGTAATGAGCTACCCTTTAAACCGAACATAGGTTGTAGGCCGTGTGATATCTCTGCGGCGGTTGAGATGGAGGGGAAGATTCCATCAGACCGCGCTAACCGCGCTGCTCTGACCGCGATACGCGAATCGAGCCAGGGGCCCAGATTCCGGGCGTATGGAAGACAGTGAACAATGGGAAGGGAGAGGCTGTGCCGGACGTATTCTCGATACGGGTATACTGCAGGGGGAGACCGCGCTCTTAGCCTAGCACTAACAGGTCTCTATCAACTCGGCCAATAGCTACCATACGATTTGAGCCACATCTTTATCACGGGCCTCTAGATGACTCGGGATTCACCGACCTTCCTACGGACCTCGAAGGGATAGATCGTTCATATTTAGAGTAAACGCTTGCCAACTTCAATCTTCACACCTACAATTCTTCAATCTTCACACCTACAATTGGCAAATTCTTATTACTATCTATTCCGTGAGGTCAGACTTGTTTTCTCTAAGTTGTTATTCAGTTTAAATATACAAGCAACATGAACCTCTCTGTTGGTCACGGGCTAGATAGCCGCGATACGTCCTCCCCCAGAGCTTTGAAGGATCATGGCTCTGATTTCGACGTCATCATCATCGGTGGCGGATTTTCTGGCTGCTACCTACTATACAAATTACGGAAGGATGGTTTCAAGGTGCTGCTCATTGAGTCGGCAGAGGGACTAGGTGGTGTATGGAGGTGGAACTGTTACCCCGGCGCACGGGTAGACACACACGTTCCACTGTACGAGTACTCCATTCCGGAGGTCTGGAAGACTTGGAACTGGACCGAGAAGTTTCCCACGTCAGCTGAGCTGTGCAGATACTTTGAGCACGTGGACAAAGTCCTCGATCTTAGCAAGGATTGTCTCTATAACACCAAGGTCATAAGCGCCCACTTCAGTGACGATGAGGCCCGTTGGTCAATCACCACCGAAGGGAACTCGATTTCCTACCAGGCTCGGTGGTTCGTTCCGTCTGTTGGTTTTGCTGCCAAGCGCCACTTCCCGGATTGGCCCGGCCTGGATAGATTCAAGGGTGTCATCCACCACTCGAGCTTTTGGCCTCGTGAAGGAGTTGACTACAAGGGCAAGCGAGTCGGCGTCGTTGGGACGGGCAGCACGGGAGTACAGCTCGCTCAGGAGATGGGCCCGGAGTCTAGCGAGTTTACATTGTTCCAACGCACGCCTAACTTAGCACTACCACTTCCCAAGGTCTGCTTAACGGTGGAGGAACAGGAAAAAGACAAGGTCAATTACCCGGTTAAGTTTAAGGCGAGGCTTGAGAGCCGAGGAGGATACGATTTCAGCCCCTGTGATATCGGAACCTTCGACCACACTTCCGAGGAGCGAGAGAAGTTCTTCGAGGAGAAGTGGGAACAAGGAGGCTTTCTCCTCTGGGTTGGTTCGTACCGCGACGTACTCACAGATATCAAAGCCAACCACGAAACCTACAACTTTTGGGCTAAGAAGGTCCGGGCCCTAATTGACGACCCCGAGAAAAGTGATCTGCTCGCACCCCTAGAGCCTCCCCATCCCTTTGGCACTAAACGCCCAAGCCTCTTTTGGGACTTTTACGAAGTCATGAACCGACCCAACGTTCACATTGCTGATGTGTCCAAGTACCCCGTCAAGGAAGTCACAGAAGAAGGCATCGTGACTGCTGATGGTAAACTCCACAAGCTCGATATCCTCGCTCTGGCTACCGGATTCGACGCAATCACTGGTGGCCTCAAAGCCATCGACATTCGCAACGGTGGAGGCCAGTCACTGAGTGACAAGTGGGCTTCGGGCACCTGGACACATCTGGGCATGATGACGTCCGGGTTTCCTAACATGTTCTTCATGTACGGACCCCAGGGTCCTACAGCCTTCTCCAATGGGCCGACTTGTGTTGAGATCCAGGGCGATTGGATTGTCGACGCACTCCTCCATCACCGTGGAAAGGATATCAAACGCATGGAGCCAACGGCGGAGGCAGAGCGGGGATTTCGCAAATTTGTTAACGACGAAACTGAGAAGACTTTGTATCCGCTGGCAGATTCATACTACATGGGTGCTAACATTGAAGGCAAGCCACGCGAAGCTCTCAATTTTCCCAGTGGGATACCATATTACAGAGATATGCTGGCCGACGCTGCAAGTAAGGGTTACCAAGGGTTTATTTTAGCATAGATGATGCTCCATAAGGTCAGGTTCTAGGGATTTTACTACTTTCCTATTTGCCATGCCTCATATATGTAGTTCCATTGGAGTTCGGACACAGTGCAGTATATACAATAGTCTTTTTTTAAGAGGCAAGAGCGGAGGCTATCGGAAATTGAGTTGTGTCAACGGAAGTCGCCGGTTAGACGTGTTATAACTGTTGAATTATCGACGAAGGCGAAATTTTTTGTCGTGAATATTCATGACGCCTCGAAAGTGGAAGCAAACTAGTAGTGCTATCGTACTTCGAAGGACCGCATCACCGATCGCTCGCCGGCTACTTTCTCTCCCGGTGCACGCCCCGGTCACTAGAGGTAACTGGTCTCAGTCTAGGTAACGCGTCATTCTCCTTCGTAGCCTCGGCATCTCGAATCCTCCTTCATTCAGAGCCAGAGCCTTTGCTCCACTCCACACAAAGTCACCTTCTCCAAAGTTAACCTTGATCCTTGCCGCCCCGGCCCGATGGCCAACACATGGGTACATCTTTCGATATATAACTTTGGACGACTTCCTAACTGCATAATTATCAGTCTCGCGCTTGAATTGATACGATTGACCCAAGGGAGATTTCAGGGCCGGCCTCATGAGACATACAGACGACTTCTCCGTCCAAGGTGAAAAGGTATTGGCCGTTGTTGAAGTCGATTCCGCAGCCGACGGTGTTTCCCGGGCCATAGGTTCGCTCTCCGGTGGAGTGGTTTCCCGATGGGTTTTCCTCAAAGATGATGCCGTCATCCCCGTGGTAACCGACAGACCAAGCGTTGAATCCGGGATGCGCGTAGAACTGGTTGGTGAACTCGCCAGTTAAACCAACGGTCACAATCGCTGGCTCGGGCTCAAACTCGTCTGGCTGCTGTATACTGATCTCAAAGTAGGGTAGGCCCTGGTTTCTTGGAGGAAATGAGAAATTTGCCCGGAGACATGTCCTACTTTCGTACTCTCCTATGATTCACGCGTCAGTGCGACACGCTGGGGATTGCGGGTAATCGAGAACTTCAATCTCACTTCCAAATGTAACCTCACAACCGTTGTCGAGAATCTGTACGCGAGCTTCGTATTCTTGGTTATCCGCTCGCCAAAAATCGGGCCGGACAAGAAACTTCGGCGTGCGGGTCTTGCTTTTGATGGCGCTGGCTTTCCAGCTGGCAAAGGTTACCCTGGGCGCTGACTGATATAGAAAATGGTCAATGTTCCATCCATCGTGGTCGCTATCGTTCTCGGCATATTCTCTAAGCGACTTGAGGGCCGTCCATGGAGCTTGGTCGTCCAATTCGGTGGCGATTCGTAGCTCCCGGAAACCTAATCCCAATTCCTGAGGATTGCTGGGTAAGTCCTTGATGCAACGCAGGAGGAATCCTACGTTCACCTCTCGTCTCGATATAATGCCGAGCTCAAATGCTGACTTTCGGTCGTCCTGTCTTCGCTTGAAGGGATCGATCCCGAGCTCGAGAAAAGCGATGGCGATCGACGGGTCTTCGTACTCTTCGCTCGCCCTCTGGTCGCGCATGTAAACCTCGAGCCCATTATAGCCCTGTGCGGAAATTTCGTTCAGCAGGTCAGGTTCTTTTTCTATTAAGATCCTAAGGCCATCTAGATTCCGCGTCACCTTCTCGATAGCCATCCAGTAGGCGGCCACCAGCTCTTGATAGTCCCATTTTTGAGCAGGGGTTTCAGTGTCTCCCCCGCCAAGAAGGATACGCAGTGTGCTGTTCTGAGCTCCGTCGACGGCCAGATCGAGGCATGACAGCCCGTCTTCTGTTTGGACTTTGAAGTCTACCCCTTTATCCAGAAGCATCTGCACGCACTCGCTGTCTTTGCGGGCAGCGATGTGAATTGGAGCTTGGCCGTCCTTCCCTCGCAAGTTGAAATCAATGGAATTGCCGCCTTTGTGGTCTACCATCACTTGTACGACATCGCGGTGGATGTTTTGGAGAGCAAGATGTAATGGTGTGTTGTCCTCGTCGTTCTGGAGGTTGGCGTGGGCCCCGTTCTGGAGGAAAAATTTAACGATTTGCGGGAAGCCCCAGTCGGCCGACATATGGGTTGGAGTCCACAGGTCTGTCTTCTGGTAGTTGATTTTGGCACCTTTCTTCACCAGAAGCTGGCTGATACTCAGGTTGTCTGCCGCCGCATTGAGGGGGGACCAGCCACTGTCGGCGCACAAGTTAGGGTCGGCGCCGCCGTCGAGAAGGGCCGCAGCAACATGCACATTTCCGTCATAACTAGCTCTAAAGAGTGCGGTCACACCGCCATTTCCTTTAGCGTTGATAGATGCGCCTGCACCCAACAGGACTTTGCAGGGCTCGGGGTCGCGCCTCTCGGCTGCGGAGTGCAAGGGCGTGTTGTCGGAATTATCAACCGTGTTTACATTGGCGCCGCGGGCAATGAGCGTCTTCATGGCTTCAACTTTCCCGGATGAAGCGGCAAGGTGCAACGGAGTTCTTGCCTCATTGTCAGGGCCGTTCACGTCGAACCTATGCTTGATGAGTATATCAATGATCTCGACCGAGCTCGTCTGGGCGGCGATGTGCAGTAGTGACTGTCCGAGAGGGCCGGTCTCCTTCGCTGTGCCTGGGAATTTGGCCATGAGAAATTCGACAATGTCTGGAGCGGAGAGCTTCACTGCTGTCTCCAGATCGGTCCAAAAGTGTCCCTCGGAATCCTCGTCTTCGTTTTTGTCTTTGAATATTTCTTCTACAACCGGGAGGTTTTTGTCCGCGATGGCAGAGTAGACCGGGTGTTTGCCTTCATCATCGGCGGAAGCGATATTCGCTCCTCCTTTGACAAGAAGTCGGATAGATTTCAGGTTACTACAGCCTACGGCTTTGTGTAGTGGCGTTTGACTCTGGATATCTTTTGCGTTCACTCGAGCGCCCGCAACTAACAGCATGTCGGTGGCTTTGTGGTTCGCGACAGCAAGGTGGAGAGGAGTTTCAAGCGAGACCGAGAGAGCTTCGAGTTTAGCTCCGCGACGTAACAACATTTCCATAATTTTCAAGTTCCCCGCAGATACTGCGTAATGGAGAGGCGTGTATCTTGAGGAGTCGCAGGCGTCGATGCTTGCCGCTTTAGCACCGTCGTCTGCTTCGTCTGTGCTCGGCTTGTAATCGAGCAGAATCCTGGCTATATCCTCCTTTCCGTTCTTCGCGGCGAGATGTAGAGGTGTCCGTCGACTAGGGTCGACCAGATTAACATCCGCCTTGTATTCGAGCAAGGCGAGCACGATCTCTTTGTGGCCTTCTGAGGCAGCAAGCCCGAGCGGGGTGTCGTCGGACTCTTCCTCTCCATTAGGAGAGACCTTATCTTGCAGGAGGTACTTGACCACCAGCAGCTGGCCGGCGCTAGCGGCCACTACAAGTAGGCGCTGCTCGATGCCAGGGGCACACTCCAGCAACCTTTTGAGAAGAGCCAAATGGCCATGCTTCGCAGCTAAGATCGCGGCGAGTTGGTTCCGAGCATCCGCTCCCGCAGCGTTCCCCCCTTCGACGACCAGCAGATCCGCCACGTCACTGAAACCATTTTGAGCTGCGTAAGAGAGCGGTGGATGACCGCACCGGTCTTTGGCTTCAATCGCTACGATACGGCGTTTAGGATCCTTTATCGCACTCAAAATGGCGGAAGTCGCGCCAACACAACCGAAACGTGCAGCAATGTGCAATGGAGTCGATCCATCGCCATCCGTAACAAGAAGTGCGTCCGGATCCCGGGCAAGGAAAGTGGTGAGCGCTTGTGGACAGTTTAGGACGGCGTGATGCGTGGGAGTTTTGCCAGTCCTGTCCGGGACAGCGAGACTCCGGCCTTTGCCGAAGTCGGCCAAGAGACAGGCCGCGTCGACATTCCCCATCCGAGTTGCGAGAAGTAGTGGAGTTTCGAGATTGTTGTCCGTGCTATCGATCATGCTGTCTAGCTCAGAGCTTTTATCTCTGGCAACGAGAATGCGGATTATATCAGTTCTCCCACGGATAGCGGCCATGTGCAGTGCCGTTCGACCGTCGTCGTCGAGTTCAGTTGTATCCCAGAGTTTCTCCAGTAGTAATCGAACGGTCTTCGGACTGCCTGCTAATGCGGCCATATGAAGAGGAAAGTGTTTGGTCACCCCCTCTCCGTCGGCATCAAGCATTTCTGCTACCGCATCAGCGTCGTCGTGCGCAATGGCGCATTCCAGATAGTGCTTGGATCCAGTGGTCGGAACTGTCAGTGTATGCTCGAAGCAGCCTCGTCTGATAAAGGCCTCCTTGGGGCCGTTCATGCTCTTATCCTTGTTTGAGAGAGCAGGGATGATGGACGAGAGGCCAACAAACATGGCCATCTCAACCGCTGACGGTTGTGAATCTGCCTCCTCAGCGGCGCCCTCCTGGGGGCCGCTTCCAGAGGAATCTAGCTTGGCGTCTCCGGCCAACGTTGTCTCCGTCGCGACAGCAGTATTTTCAGAGTCGGGACCTCCACGTGAACTAGGCTTGTGGTCTTCTGGAGCTTTCCCTTCAGTCGAAGTCTCTCGCTCAGGGCCAAGGAGATCCCGCGGCAGGCCGCTGCAGTGCAAGTACATCTGGAACCATTGTTCGGCGACGTTTGGTGTATTGAGGAAGTCGACCACCACGTCTTTTAGTTTGTTCGTAGGCTCCTCTACCCGATCAAAATGCGTTGGCCAGTATCGGGTAGCATAATCTAGAAATTCGAAGGTTGGGACCTGGGCGTCCTTTGCGTTTTGTGTCAAAGAAACGGGAGATAGATGTCTCTCCTTCAAATCCTTTTGGCCGTCATCGCCAAGGACAATCTTGAGATAACACAGACAAGCCATCGCGAGAATGGAGTCGTCGGTCTGGGTTGGATGATTGGATCCAGTGACCGACACTGCCGTAGCAGGCGAGATAGCCATTCGCGGATATCCGTTTTCTATTGACACGAGACCTCCTAAATTCCTGCGAATGTCTCGCTCGATATCTATAGGAATTCTATGGTGAAAGTTGACGGCGTCCACTACAGTCGACGTAATAGCGGAGGCGGTGGCTAGCTCCTCGACGCGCAATGGCCGCACTGCCAGTTTTATCCACGATATGGTAGGCACAGCCCAAGAGTATACCAGTGGTTCCTTTGTTTTGAGCAGATTGATATACAGGTCGCGGAGTTGCTTGGGCTGTGTCGGGCTCCGTGAAATGTTGCGCAAAATCACTTCCGGAGTAGTCAGAGAGAGAGTCCGGAATAAATAAGCAAGAAATGCGCTGATCTCGCTCAAGGAACCTTCAAACTCTGTGGCTTTCTTGACGATTTTCTCCTTGATTTCCATGCCAAAGCCCCCTCTAAGCGAAGTCGATGTGTAAGTACTGTCGAGAAGTTGACTCGTCTTATTCTCAATGAAGGCTCTTTTGTGCAGGGCGTAATTCTTTTCCAAGTTCAGATGGTGTGGTTTGTTAAGGGCAGGGAATTCGGCCGGCTTGTCGCTGCTGATGAGGAATGTACAGGTTGAGCGGTGAGAGCCCGCCAACAAGCCTGGAATCTCTCGCCACCAGTCGCGGACCTCGGGTGGCCATAAAGGTGACCCAAAATCGGAAATGACGACTAGAAAATCCACACCCTGCGAGTGCAGAAATATCGAGCCGAGCAGGTCTTGCACGGCTTGTGTTGTCCACACGTTTCGGCGCAGAATTTCCGTCATCAGGTTTCTGATGTGGCGGAAGAGCAATGGCCTCTGTGAGATAATTTGGTGAATGAAGGATACGCATACCCTGTATAGGGTCATCGGATGTTTTTCCAACAGACTTGGGAAGTTCTCGACTACAACCAGGGATGACTCTTGTTGGATTTGTTGGGATATAAGCTTGACGATAGTAGACTTGCCATATCCTTTCGGGGCGGTGACCTGGACAGAGCTCCCGCGAACCTTGTGAAAAGAGACTCGACGGAGAAGCGACCGGTATGCACCCTTTAGAGTGTTGAAGTCGTCAGGTGTGTTGAACGATCTGCTTTCGTAAATGACCCGCCGAGATGGGGAGAGCGCTTGAAGCGTCTTGAAGTACGTCTCGTATTCGTCGGGAGCCAAAATTCCTGTCAGATGTAAGTAATGGATTTGTAACGATGGATTTAATAACAGCAGATTAGACTGACCTTGAGCTTGATCTGATAGCAAATAGACTGGCGCAAAAGCCGTCCGGAGTAATTCCAACTTTGCGAGATCATTCACGCCGCAGACCGCGATATCATGGTCTTGCCTGTCTGGCCATTGAACGGTTACCTTGAGATTGTTGCTGTTGGCCGCCTCCCCTTCTAGCGCTCCAATATTATCACTCGGAATTACGTTCGTTATGGCGTATTTGGCCTCGAACCGGAAGAAGGCATGCGAAAGATAGGACACCGACTCAACTAGTCCAGACAGAATGCTGGATAGACGGCCGCGGTAACTCTCGTTTGTCGCCTTGATCAAGTCTAGAAGCAACTCTTCCCAGGTCTGTTGGCCAGTTGGTTGGTGCGGCGTGGAAAAAAACACCAACGAAGCGACGTTAGACGCGACGCCGTAGAACGTTGGGTTGGTGTTGGCGGTGGCAATAGCCTGCGAATGTTAGCACATGAATCAAAAGGAATTGAAAGCTAGGCGGCGCTCCCAACTGCGGGCTTGTGTGTACCTGTTTGACAACAATTCCACCGAAGCCATGCCCGGCAAGGAGGACCTTGGTCGTACTCCTGCTCTTATCGCTGAGCGTTTCCTGTCGGATCCTCTCAAGAAGATGATACGCTTCATTACCGATCCAGGCCGATGAAAAGGAATCACCGACCGCGACGGTTGTGACCGATGCCGAATCGCTAACGGCATCGTTATGATCTATTTCATCCAAGGAGGTGTCACTAGCAAAGTCGTCTCCGCCGATGTCGCCAGATTTCCTGTCGGGCCCCGGAGGCACGCCTGCGGGGATCTGCTCGGCTTCTGGGCCGTCCCGTCCCGCACGATCATCCGGGCCTGGTGTGGGCAATTTAGTCTCCTCATTTGGCTGAACATCGACTTTATTCTCATCACCCTTGTCTTGGTCCTTTGAAAGCACGTCAACATCACCGCGGAAGATGTTGTGGCGAACGACAGAAGCTTCCGGAACTAGGGGATGTATCATATCCACTACCGGAACAGCCCCAAGGCCTGCGAGGGCTGTGGGAAAGCCGACCAAGTATATTCTACGCCATTGAAGTCAAAATTTGGGTAGGAGATCATCCACAGGATCGGGCCCAGAGACTAACCTGAACTTTGGCCATTGCTCGTTCTCGATTTTTACGGACCCGAATGAGTCGGCCATGGTCCATACACCGAGCAGTCGGTTGCTGCAGCAGTCGACCGGCCAGAAAAATCTCCCCAACAATAAGGATTTTAGACGGTCGTGCGGAGAGTCTCAATTTTTCGTGATCGTCTGTCGCGCTGCCGACCGTTGGCGCTTCACGATGCAGGAGCTCGGTCAGGCATCCACGCACTTCCTGTCCAGGGTCACGGGGCGGACTGTAGACGAGGCTGGGAGGAGCCTTTTCGGCGTCGAGCGGAGAAGCTACGAAGTACGGTGACTGCATGGTGCATAGGTGTTACGAAGTACGTGACAGAAATTTGAAGTCGCATAATATTGGAAACTTGCAGCACACTGCAGCCGCCTCCTGCGGGAATGATGAGTCGCTGGGGCTTCCGACTTATCATTCGTGTGACTACGAAGTATTGGATCACTGGTTTGCACATTTGTGCGTTTGCACATTTGCACATTGCACGTTGGGCTGCAGCTCTAGGGAGGGAGCTTTTGAAGAAGCTCAGTGGGCGGGAAAAGGGGGGAGCGGGGGGTCCAGCGAGATGCGAATGCATAATTTTACTTCTCTCTTCCGCATTCTCAGTAGCATCTCAAGTCCGGCTGCCCAACGTTTTCGTCAAGGAATTCTACCTAAGAATGGGGGGATACATCACAGGGTGAATTTAGAAGCGCAGAGTATGTCCAATTGACAGGAGAGCTACGTCAAGTCTAGGTAGCAAGAACCGTAGTAGCCAAGACACCCGCCAAACCGTCAAGTTTGGCGGCATCCAGATTGTTTGCCTCAATATCCTCGGCCAGCTTGGCCTCCACGGCATCGCCCAGAGTCGGCGGCCGCAGGTACTGCACACCCGGCTGGAAGCGAACCGGGTCGCTCGGGGGCGAGAAACCAGAGAGGTCGCGTATGCCCCGGAAGAAATTGTAAGAGAAATTGCCCTTGGCCCTCATCTTGACCGTCGCGAGGAATATGTCGCTGTCATTCTTGCGCGTGAGCAGCACCGCGGCCCGGAAGTCGGTGACGACGCCAGAGCCGGAGGCGCGGTTCTCGGAGATGGTCAGTCGGACGGCATTATTGGCGCCAAAAAACCGCACATCAGTGTCCAGGACGATGGAGCCCGTCAATGTTGACTTGTCCGATTTGCTGAATGAATGTGTCCGCTCCCACTTGAGGGCAGCCTTGGCGCCGCCCTGAACGATGGTGCCGCCCGTAACGTCGGCGCTCACTTCATTTTCGCTCTTCTCCTCCACCTGGATAACTGTCGGTTCGCCGAGGGTAAAGTCGCCATTTGGCCACAGAGCAGTGACCACTGGGTCATGCTTATTGCGCTTCTTTTCATCTTGGAACAAGATAGTAATGGTGGATTGCTTGAATCGGCGCTCTTCGTTGATGCCGTGGAAACGGAAGCCAAAGACGACCAACGTCGCCGGGCTTCCACCTTCGCATATGCACCCATGGACGATGCGATCGATGCGCGCCTGAAGCAATAAACCGCGGCACAAATCGTCGACGATGTCGGGGCGCTGAATTTCATCATCATCGTTCAGTCTGTGCATGCCACGCCTCTCCTCGTCTGTGTAGATTTGCACTGGGCCAAAGGCAAATGGGTCTTCCTCGTTCGCAGTGGCCGCCATGTTGACGAAAAAGTGATGGATGGACGGGAATTTTGTTCTCGACGAATGGGTGTCGGGCTGCCTGCCTCAGCCCTACTGTGAAATGCGAAGAGAGCGCCTAACTATATATATATATATGTGCATTTTTGGCCGATCCCACGCGCTGACAATCCTAGCCCCACGAAGGACGGATGCCCGTGGACGAGCATTGACTGAGAATTGACATAGTCGTTGTCATTGACCATGCCTCCAATGGAGGCGATTATGGACTAATGCCGGGAAGTAGCTAAAATTTCCAACGGACCTCTCACTTCTCAAGAGTGGGTGAAGCAATGGCGAAGAGCCACCCATGCGGGAGGCAGATTTAGTGACCACTGCGGATCACACACTTGGCTGGAGACTAAGGCTCCATGGATCAACTTCAACGCTGGCTCCGCTGTGCGGATGCTTGCCCCAAGGCCGCTTCAAGGCCATGCACGCCGCCTGGTTGTTAACCTGCGGGCGTTATTAAACCTACACCCGCTCGGGTCTTGCTCGTTCAATATAGATGGCGCCATTGTCGGGTGACGAGTCCACGTCGTTCTGCAGGACGCTCCTTCAGCCTCGAGCCAATGAAATCGCTGGCTGGCCCTCTCGTCCCCCAAGTTCGTACACCCGCCGGTCGGCGTTTCCGGCATGGGATGTCTTGGAAGAGGTTCAATGTTATCTCTTCTCGGGAGCTGTCGCCTGTCCCGAAGATAGGCAATGAAGCTTCTGATGTTCTAGCCTCGCCCTGGAAACTCTGGTGCCTGTGAACTGTTCCACGAAAAACCACATACCCCGCAATCTGGCCACGCGCCCCTGCTTCTTGCTCACGCATCTCGTACTATGGCTCAGGAAAACTACCAGAAAGGGTCCCAGTCCAAAGGGCAGAACGACGGTAATTTCCAAAATGGCGCGAAGGCTCCAAGCGACGCCAAATTCCAGAACGATAGCAAAGGACAGAATCATGGAAAATCGGTCGCTGGAGAAGCAGAACTCGCTCCCAAGAATACCAAAGGGCAGGATGGTCGATACTCAGACACCGAGAGCAGTGCGGACGAGCAAGAGAGGACCCAGAAGTACCAACGCAGGATTATCGACAGCTGGCTGAAAGACAGCAAAAAATACAACCTCAAAGAAAGAAAGTACCTCCTCGCACGATTGAAAACTAATCTCGACAAGCAAAACATCATACATCAGGCCCTCCGAGCCCTTCAGAGAACTAACAAGGGCGCGCCACATCAAGGGCTGAAATTCATCGAAGAGATGGTGCTACAACACCCCAGGCTTTTCACCGACGTGGACAGTTACAGCAAGATGCCGATGCTCGAAGCGGCGAAGTCCCTACCTTCCATCCTATTCATGGTACTTGATCTTGTGATAGCGGACTCCATACGCGATAGAATTGCTACCAAGTGCCACGAGACTCAGGAGTGTCCACTATGGGAAGTGGCCGATGGTCGCAGGAAGCAATGCCAAAACAAGAAAACGACAAGGAAAGTCAACGGCGCCGGCCCGAATGGGGAAAACACCACCGCGAAAACTTCCGACAACTCAAATGGAGAACTGAGGGAGGATACGACACGATGCCTCCATGGAGAAATCGACGTTGAAAAGCTGTTAGAAGAAGACAAGAAGCTGAAAGACGTCTTGGAAGACGCTCTAAACTTGGAGGTAAACGCACGAGTATGCCTCCAGTCGCTCATATCCGAAACAAAGTTTGACCCAGGACAGGAGGACCATCAGCTTATCAGACTCGAAAGCTTCAAGACCATCCTGAAGCTCTGCCACAAAGATGTTTTCGAAAAGGCACTAGAAAGTGGATACAGTCCGCTGCAACAGGCCGTCCGCCTCCTAGATGGAGAGTCATTGGATTTCAAACTCCTCTTTGGTGTGATTCAGGCCTTAGTGGAACATTGTCCAGCTTCTATCTTCTTCAAAGCGAATGTGAATGGGACCACCACTACGGCGTATCGGCTATTGAAGGAGTTGAAGCAGTGGAACAAGGCCCCAAATAGGAATTGGATACAATGCTCGGATGAGCTGTTGAAAGAACAATGCATTGGGTATAGGAAAAAGACGTTGGATCCTGCAACCAATGAAGTCAAGTACGACGACATGTGGGCAGAGAAGAGGGACCTATTGTACTGGGACGCAAAAACGGGCAAGTCGCCACTGGCCACAGCATGAGGTGCGTTTCTAACAGCGCAACAGAGAAGCAGTTTTGCCTCAACTTCGTAGGTGAAACTGTGATTCTGGAGGAAGTCTACATCGATACGATAATAGATCAAGCGGGAATGCGACTCGAGACGGTTCTGGATTTCGTCAAGCTACCGTACTGGAAACCGGCCAAGGCACAACTACACCGGCCGAAGAAGCAAGTTGCTGGGACCCCAGAAGCCGCTGAGTCCTCCGAAATCAAGCCCGATCCGTATGTCTCCATTTTTGAGTGGCTGCAGACCGACTGCGACGTGAAAAAAATCTTCACCGTGGATGTCGATGATGATGGACCGCAGCCTCACACCAACGCGGCGATACGGCAATGTCTCAGGGGCATTGACGACAAGGGAAACCCGACTCGAGATTTCAAGGTTGAGGTATGGAAATGGAAGAAGTTTGACATCTGCAGTGACACGGTTTTCATCGCGGCCCCCGCAGCGCGGGAGGTCCACCTCTACTCCCACGGAAATACCGCTGTTCTGAGGGGTTGGGCCTGTGAATCGGGACTCGCGAAGCTGACAGAGGCAAGTAACATCTGAACACCAATCGAAGCAATTGCCACTGACGCAAGCACAGCTTGAAAAGCTAGTCGTCGAAATCTACCCTAAAGTTAGAGTTTCCGCCTCTCATCTTGACGCACTACTAACCTCCTCCAGAATATAAATGACGAACAAGATTGCCGGAACTTAGAACAGCACTTCAAGCAGAACCTCAAGAAGAACTGTAAAAAGCTCCAGAGCGAAAATATCCAATACAAAATCCACGGCTCTGGTGCCCCAAAGAAGGACGCCGGGAATGAGGACGGCACAGGAAGTGCTGGGACATCAACCAGTCGGTCATTCAACAAGCAGGAAACGTGAGATTTCACCAGCATCCGCACGCTGCTGTTGGTTTAACTACTAATAGCTCAAACTAGACCGAAGTCGAAGGAGTGGATCAAAGAACTTAAAGCGTTCAAGGACTTTATCGCCAACCTCAAGCTCCCCAAGAGACCTACTGTCAGGGTAGCTATTCTAGATGACGGAGCTAAATTGGCGAACCTGAACGGAGAGCAGTACGGACGGTCCTTCAGCGCGAAGAACGAGGAGTACTTTGTTGGACCATGCGAGCATGGCACGGAAATGGCCCTCTGCGTCCGAGAGATCTGTCCCATGGCTAAGCTGTACATCGCTCGTCTTGACGACTCGCGCAGGATCGAGAATCAAAAGTTCACGATAGCTTCTTGCATCGAGGTAAGACGAGCTGTGATTGCTCTTCAAGTTCAGCGCACTAATAATTCCAGGCACTCAAATGGGCTCTAGCCATGGAAGTAGACGTCATCTCCATGAGTTGGACGTATGAGCGGCATACGGATGCGACAGACATACATAAGCAGGAGTTTCAAGGTCTAATTGAGCAGGTTGTAAAAGATAACAAGACGATCCTCTTTGGCTCTCTTCCGGACATGGGCCCAAATATTGAGCTACATCGATTCGTTCCCGTGGGTATTCCCGGTGTTATCAAGATCAGCTCCGCTACTCTATCAGGCACCGTCTCGCCCGAAAATATCCACACGAAGTCTCATTTCCTCCTGCCCGGCGAGGGGTACGAGAGTTCCACAGGCCAAACATTCAGAGGCAGCTCCTTCGCCACGGCGTACGCAGCCGGCCTTGCAGCACTGGTCCTCTACACCTTGAAGGCATATGCTGTGCTCAGAGACGACGTCGACGCCGACGATGCGGATAAGGCCTTGACCATTGCTTCGAAAGGAGAGGGAATGCGGACGATCTTTCGAATTCTGGCTCAAACAGGCCCGGAGGACAAAGGAGAGATGGGCCTTTTTGTTCGGCCCTCCCTGACACTTAGGGGCACTTTTCGGGACTTTGAAAAGGGCATGAAAATGGACTTGCGGACGATCGTGGCCGATCTTGTACCTACCAGTGTGAGACGGGCTACTTATGATGCAGTAGTTCTACCATAGCGACTACATAGGACTACGGGTCTGTTGAACGGAATCAATCTTAATTAAACTTATTTCTTAACCCTTGCACCTTGCATAACATCCATAATAGCGGACAACCCCCCGCGGACAACCAAAGGATGCGCAATCTACTCCCATAGAACTCTCTCGCCCTCTGGTCGGGGTCATGAAGCACTGGACAATGCTTGGAGAAATGCTTGGAAAGACGCCATGGCGAAGTGGAGAATTACGTCTGCTATAACGTTGAAGACGGTGCAAGACAGATCAACGCAGAGGGTCAAAAATGGAGCTGTGATGAAACCGGAAAAGAATATCAAAGTGCTCAGGGCTTGGGTCACCCATCTCGACAGCTATTCAAAGGACCCCCAGTCTAAGCTCATCAACGGGCTAGTGTTGAGATCGTAATACTGAAGTCAGGGTTTTGTCTCTTAGCGCAAATATAATACCAAAGGATACAACCCTGCCTAATCAGTAAGGTCTCTCCGCAGATTTTAACATCCCCAAGTAACAAATATCCCAATGCGACATACGAAGTACATTTTCATCGAGATTAGCTTTCCTCACCTCCGCCACTATCTAACACTTCTATAAAAGGCTTAGATTAGCACCTCTCCCTTTTAAGTATTATCTTTTTAACCCCCTAGTCTATCTTATATATCCAACCTATATTCCCTAGGCTACAAGCTACTCTCTTCAGTCAGTCCTTAGCTCCTTCAGACCTATATACTTTATAATATTATTACCTTATTATTACACCTCTTTACTATAATATGTTACGATCCGTACACCGGCTCGTCGATATATCAGGTGGGTACAGCTGGCGTTTAGAGCGTGGGGGCCTGTTACAGAGTAAGTGAGCCTGCCGGGTAGTATTTACAATAATATGGGTGAGAAGTGCGTATACTCAAGTGTAGGGGTGTAATTATACTTGAATTGACTACTAAAGAGTCTTGAAAGACAAACTAGATACATGGTAGAACCCGTAGTTTATATAGATGTTTCCCTTCCAAGCTCTTCAAGTGATCGGACGTTCCTTGGTCCTGATCGGAACCGATCGTTGGGTGATCGGAGTGATCACGGGCGATCGCCACCGATCATGTCTTTTGCCCTCCGATCGCTTCTCCCGTGTATCGTGCAACTGTCGGACGGGTGCCTGCAGCCGTTCCATTTCTGCCGTATGTCACCGCCCTGGGCCGACATAAAGTTGGCCCGTGACACCAGCGATGGGCGGGCATCGTAATGCAGTTGCTCTGTGGGAAAGCAGCACAAATATGCATGGATGGAGGCTGGTTTTTCCACTCGAAGGAGCGGTGACATGGGTCCAATCCATAGTTCAGGGATGCGATTGGATTCAAGACTGCATAGCCCCCTCTCAGCTCCAGCCTCGCGTCATATGAGGCGGACTTCTCGCGGACTAAGTTCGCCTGAGATGCGAAGTACGGGGCGAGTAAAAGGGCATTTCACTCCCCAACTTTTCACCTCGTTACCTTGTCCTATTCAGTTGTCATCTCTCGCCTTGTTGAAAGGTGGTTGGCTTCGACCGCTAATTAGGGCTTAACCGCGTCCAGATTTCGATCACCATGGAAGCAGGTACAAGCGTCATCGCACTCGTTAAAATCATCTCGTCCATTCTCGGAGGTGTCAAAGATGGTCCTGCAAACGTGGTCCGCGCCTCCAGTGTGGCTGCTTCACTTCAAGAAATCCTGGAACGGCTTGACCGAAACCAAGCAGCGACAGAAACCGGACCCGACGCCACTCTTCATGCCCATATCAAAGCCTGTACTGACGACTTGAACTCCTTCGCTTCGAAACTCGGGAAGCTGAAGGCTTTAGATGCCTACAACTCTGGTCGAAAGACGTGGAAGAGAATTAGAACGATATTCAATGAGAAGGATCTGGATATGATGATCGCTGCTCTGGATACTCATGCGTCAACGTTGAGCCTTTGGATGGTATCTTCACAAAGGTTCCGACACTCCCGTGTCTTCAACCCCCAGAGAGGAGACAGGAGATACTGACTCATTTCCAGAGATTCTATCCGAAGTCAGACAGAGCAAATCTCCTCGATGTCTCAAAATATCTCGACGGGCTTGCGGGCTAATAACGTTCAATGCGATGCAATACGTGAGGAAGTGGGCGAGGTCCGGACTGCTCTCAATATCTTGAGTATCCAACAAGACGAACAGTTGAAACAGATCGCATCCATAGCCAATACTGCTCTTTCAAAGGTGGATTCACAACTTCAGACGATTGCCTCGACTCTCCAACAGTCGGGACCTCGACCAACCGAGGAGCAACGGACACTAGACATGCTAAAGCTGATTTTGAACGCTGTGCAGTCCCTTCAAACAGCATCTTCCACCTCAGAGCACGCACCAAACAAGATATTAGGTCAAGAAGAGGGAAATTGTTCAATGCCTCAGAATCTAGTTGGTGATTCCTATGGGGACCACACCCCATCTCATTCGGCTCTGCCAAAAGCGGGATCGCCGAGCCAGGTACTCGGAGATGCTGAACTTATAGATAGTATCGATCGACTTCGAAAACTTGTGGATCATCACGGGTGCACGGTCATAGCCGAGACCGTTGAAGACGTGATAGATGATCTCCAAACGGTCCTCAAGGCCGCACAAGATCTCAGCAAACAAACTCCGACTTTTCGAAGCTTGAAAAGAGTGAGGGGTGCTGTTGCATCTGCCAAGTCGCTGTCTATTAACGAATTAGGTGAGTTAGAGTCCAATTTTTTTTTTTTTTTCCCGAGGTGTATAGTTCGCGGAGCTGACAATATATCTTGCTCAGTGCGTGGGCAGATCTCGGGTCACGTCACTGAGCAGGACTGTATCTGGAAGGAATATGATGTTGAAAGTGGGACTCTCACGCTGTCCAGGAAACGGAGACGGATCACCTATTCCAGCGCGGAAGGAGGTGAACAAGACTTTGAACAGTTCATCAGCAGATTCTCATTTCTTCCTCACCGGCGGACGGGTGAAATGTTTATTTGTACGATGAGACTCGAAGATCGACAGGATGGCACATTTTCTTCCATCCCGCGACTCACGGTTAACAGGGTTTGGCCTGAAGGCGCGCTAGTCTTCGATCTTGTCCGCCACGGGAGACTGGCGGAGTTCCAAAAGCTTCTATGGGATGGGGAAGTGTCCCTTAGAGATCACGACGAATGGGGTAATTCCCTTCTTGCTGTAAGTGCGTCAAGCCTTCTTCGTGAACCTAGTGGTAATAAATGGTCCCAGATATCTACGCATTGGGCCCAGCCCGAAATGTGCAAGTTCCTCCTCTCTCACAACGCCGATGTCGATGTATATTATTTTGACGAGCGCCAAACGATGGACTGCAGGACCTCTCTGTTTTGCGCCGCAGGGGGCGTGTACGGAAATGAGTCAGAGGCGGAGGAAGGATACCCCCCAGAAGTTTTCGAATGCCGAAAGTTACTTCTGGATGCCGGAGCTGACCCAACGGATCATACGGATTACGCCCTGTCGGGACTCTTGGGAGCATGCGACCAGAGTACTTTGGTAGGTTTGCTTGGATGGTTGAAGAATTTCCTTGGTGTGTGGATGCCGCTGACATTGGTGGCGGCAGGAAACGATTAGAATGATCCTAGATCGGGCTAGGTGGTTCGAGCCGATGAAGCAAGCTGACCAATTCGGGAGAACGCCTTTGCTCATGTCTTGTGGTGGGAGCGCCGGACCCCAGAGCCCGATTTTTGCCTTGCTCCTTGAAAATGGTTCGAGACTCACAGAAGTCGACGTACTCGGCCGGGGGTGTTTGTATTACTATATGGAGCATGTGGATAGGAACTTGAGTGGTACAAATCCCCAGGTGATCCCCGATGAGATGGTAAGGAATGATCGAGAAGCGCTTGTTTATTTGATAGAAAAAGGCGCCGACGTGCGGGCAACGGGTAAAGAAGGACTCTCAGTGTCCCATCAAGTTTATACATATCCGCTACACAGGAACGATCTTTACATCCGCATCAGCTGGGGTAGCTACTGTCGCGATCTTTGGGATTCCGCGCTCGCCATCTGCGGCTACGATGTTTTCGCAATCCGGGGCAAGTTTAGAAGAGTGGGACGGTATACGCCATATTATACAAAAGACAGCTTTCGCAAGCTCTGGCAGGGCTGGGAGCATCTATGTCCCTATGCGGAGGACCTGGAAGACAATACGCAGAACGGCGTCATTGACACGGAGAGATGCCATTCGGGAAAATGTAGCCACTATGGGCACCAGTGGGACAATCATTATGGCCATAACGATGGGTATAGCTACCCCTTCGCTTGCGAGTGCCACGATGACGATGATGAGGGAGGGTGCTGCAAGCTCTGTGGATGGCATCACTCCTGCGGTGATCCCATCTGTGCTTGCCGGTTCGGCTCTGAATATCCGATTTCGAGTGGTGAATCGGACTTAGAGGGGGATGAGGATGAAGAAGAGGAAGAAGAAGGAGAAGAAGGAGAAGAAGGAGAAAAAGGAGAAGAAGGAGAAGAAGGAGAAGAGAGCTCCAGAGAGATGGCTGCAACTGGAATTACCAGAGGGGTATCATCTTCTATCCCCTTTCAGCAAGATCCGTTGGGGCACAGCGAAGTCGACGCCGAGGGGGTCTATGCGATACCTGCGATTCATTTCGAAAATCCTTGGGAAGACTCGATTTAGCTAGGGACTGAGATATAACTTACCTCTGGTTATAGCATAAGGGGCACTTGAGAAGGAGGAAATAAGTGGAATGTACAGGTGAGATGGATTAGACGATGCCGAGGAAATAAACTACTTAATGTCCGCCCTTAAGATCCCTCCATTCTATACACTACTGGGCGGCTCGGTACAGTATTTATCGGAGTAGTGCTCAGGAGCATCCCTATAGTATCCCTTGATCTGAACCGACCCACGTCTACTCCGAACTTCTTCTCCTATGCCGTCTCCGGCTCCTTCGATCTCTTCCGCCTCCAATGCCGTCTTTGTTGCCCATTGCCAGAATATATTGCGTCATTTAACAGTCTGACGTGAACTCCTAATACGTATCCTCATGAGGCTGAGTGGAGAACTTGAGACCAGAATCCGGGAACTCAAACTATCTGAGAAATCCAACAAGTACTAATGCGTATCGCTTAACTGACTCTGACAATGCGATATGCCCGGACGTACATCGGCGGGCAGTCCTAGCTGGAATTACAATTAATATACCGACATGTCAAATGGTTGACATTTTATATCCTCTTGGGTCGCCTCCATCTGGCGCACTGAGAATTAAACAATCTGAACCCTTTCAGTCTTCCTCACATCGAAAGCTTCGCCATTCATGACGCCGTGCAAGTAGGCATCGCCCCGCATCTGCCACTTATCTCCGGCTTGCCGAAGTACAATCGGCACTCTCCCTCCTTGTGGAACCGCTATCCGATCGCCCGCCGCGGCTCGTATGGTGGCGAGTCCGATATACCCATTCTTCGTCCGGAAGACCGTTCTATCTGCCAAGGGGCCCAGCCTATAGCCAAAGGCAAAGGCGAGGTTAGTCTTGGGCACCTTGAAAGCCTTTTCAAAAAAGAGAACAAGATATTTCTCCGCCACCTTCGGGTACTGGCCGTGCAGCCGGCCCATCCACCGGATCAGTCGGGCTTGGCGATCCAGAATACTGAACTGCTCTCTCATAAATGAGATGCTCAGATCTGGTGGACTCCCAACCAATGTCTGGATGAATGCATCCAGAACCGATCCGCCCGTGACGTAATCTGTATCATGCTTGTTGCCGACAGCCTTTGCAACAGCGCGCCACTCATCGAGCATATAAGACACCTTTGCTAAGCGCAATACTCCTGGGTATCCGTGTGGCAGGTCGTCAACTACCATGACCCGTCCCACGGCTTCGATCGTGTCGATCCAGCAGCAATCCAAGCCTAGCAGCGACCCAGTTTCATCAAATGTAATAGACACTTGCGAGTCGCCGCTAGCTCGGTATCTCATGTCGTGAATGTCTACCGAGTCGGTCAACCCGATGCACGGCGATTTTCGTGTAACGCGCCAGTCTGGCACCCACGACGGAAGCCCTTCGGCATGCCCCGATGCAAGACCAGGAGGAACGGAAAGAGCAATCAGACCGGGGTATATCTTCAGCATGTCCGTAGCCAGCTGGCGGTAGAAGTCGAGGGCATCAACGGTGTAATCGACATTTGCCATGAATTTTTTGGCCAGTTCGTCACCGGCTAGGGCGCCGAGGCCGTAGACCTTGTCTCGCGGATCCGTCGCCGCGAACATGCGATGTCGATACATGACCGAAAGCAAATCTCGGTAAACTCCCGCCTGGTAGTCTATGCGCGTGTTTCTGATAATTAAGGCCGGCGTGTTGCGGTCGTGGGGACTCGTGTAAAGATCTAGCTGGTTCTGGAGAACGACGGCGTTCATCAAGTCCTCCCAGCTAATCGTGGCCGGGCCACAGCACACGCGGAGCTTAGTCGCGACGGCCGCTTCTTGGACAATCCAGGTCCTACCGAACCAGTTCCTATCGATGATTTTCGACATGGCGTCGAAGCGGTGAAACTGGGACGGATGTTGGAATGGTCGAAAGAGGGCCGGCACTAGGGGGTCGTCCTCTGGCAAGTCCTCCAAAGACTTGCGCTGCTTGAGGTACTCGCGTCCAGCATCAGCAAGATCCTGCGCTGCTTGGATGCCGACAGTGCTGTTATCAGCTTCCTCGCCAAGCCACACGACTACCTCGTCGGCCTTGGCAAAGATATCCTTCATGAGCCCGACTTGGCGGGCTCGCTCCTCGAGATTGTCCTGATTGATGCACACGGCATCGGCCCAGATAGTTCGAGGTCTATCGGTCAACCTTAAGCAGCGGAGCGCGGAATGGAGGTTGGATCGGATGTGCAGCTTCCTCTGGTTGCAAATGATGCAAATTCGGGGTTGTGGAACGTCCCAGCAATACGACAGCGCTTCATATGATGGATTATCGCCCAGTGCTGTCGAGGCAAGGTTACACTCAATCATGGTGTCTCCCTCCCCTGCTTCAAGGTCCACTGCATGATCGATGTGGAGAATTCGGAACATATCGCGGTCGAGATGGGACCCGATTTCGTGGTAGTCTAGTAACAAGTCTAGCTTGGCCTTTATGCGACTGCTGGTATCCATCTTAGCGCAGGGGCGGCGGGGTCCAGCTGACAACCTTTACAGTCTCAAAGATGAAGTTGGCTGCTAATAACGAGTCCTAGACTCCTGGCTAGCTCGGAAGTGTTGATGGCGAGAAGAAAATCATTTTCAATTTCAACAAAGGTGTACTTCGTAGGAACGTGCCCTTTCACGGGAACCTCGACCCAAAAGATTGAATAGTTGACAAGTCTTTTTCCATTTCCAAAACCGGGGGGCATGTCTTCAAAGGGAACCCCCTCCCCAAGAAGACAATATCTTCGACCAATTCCAGCCAGCCAGCTCGCTTTGCAGGGGAGATCATGCAACGTCCACCACCGATATTTCTAATAAAACCCGCCCGGATTGGTTAAGAACCCCAGCAAGAATCCTGGCTACCCCCTGTACTTCGTAGTGATATTATACGAAGAAGAGCAAGGAAATTGCCAGGTGCGGGGTTTGCAGCCTCACTTTCTCATGTCTGTGAGGGTAAGCTGCATAATATTGGAATGTCACGATCTGACTGCAGCCGGGTGTCACAGGAAAGCGGTCAGTCGAGGCAGAAAGAATGATCACATGACACAGACACTGGATTTTTGAGGGCTGGGCGAGACAGACCGGGGGGCACTTGAGGAATGGAGCATTGGAGATGCGTTCAACAATCGTATTAATACTCTAGCTTCAGTTCAAGCTATTGCAACAACCTGAGTGAACAAGCCCCCAACCAGAACGTTGTCACAAATCTTGTACCTGCAAGCGTAAAGAGTGAGAACTAAGCCGAGAAGAAAACACACCCGCTACCGCTCTGGTTCTCGCACCTGTTCTTCTGGGATTGTTCTTTGTGAGGGATGATGAGAAGTGCTCGGCCATCGCAATCACACGTAGGTATGGTTAGCTAGTAAATATTTAAAAAGAATATATAGTAAGTAAGGAAACTGAACTACATTGGTATAAATAGGTTTGTAGTTTCGGCAGTTGGCAGTATTTCTTTCAGAAGTTACCAATGTCGAGCATGCCCGATTCTGTCAGCGGTTCTCGACGCGAGAACCGCTGAGTGCGAGAGCTGAATTGGTCGAGAGTAGTTTAGCACGAGCACTCGTGAGTCTTCGCCTCGTCACTCGTAAGATGAGTAGTGCGGCCCGCTCAGTGCAGTCAGTTCCCGAGTCCCGCTCCATGTTTCTGCAGGGTCTTAGGTTCTGCATCTCCCCGTTCTCCACAGCTGCACCTTGTCTCCGCCTCTTCACCGTCTCTATGTCTCTGCCCCACCTTCGTCTTCGTGATCTCCGCCATCCCCGCGGTGACGCCATGGACTCCGGCTCTAGTTTCCTCTTCATGTCCTACTCATGACGAACAGTGCCCACGCTCTCGAGCGCAGGTCCCTCGGTTTTCGGAGTCGGTTTCCTTGCTTTTCCTTTTCGTTTCTCCTTTTTGCCTTTTTTGATTCTCCATTCGAGCCGTGTATATCTTGGCCCTCGCTGAAAATTGACTGACTAGAGCCTCCAAAGGCGACCCCGGCAAACGCATGAGTCATGTCCCCAATTCAATATGCCGCCTACGTGCACCCGGAGACGGGTGCCAACCGAATCGGCCACTACGACCTAACCAATAAGACCATTCAACCTCTTACCTTCCGTTCCGGAACGCCCGTGTCCGACCTATACCAGGTCATCGAATCCGGCGCCGGCAGCGTCGTGCCCTCGGGCGAGCCCGTCCCCGTGTCGAGCGTCAAGCTCCTAGCTCCCATCTCCGGCCGCGACATCCTGGCCGTGGGTAAAAACTACGCTGAGCACGCCAAGGAGTTCAACAACTCGGGTTACGACAGCTCCGACAAGGTCGCGCTGCCCAGCCACCCCGTCATCTTCACCAAGCGTGCGACTTCGATCATCGCCGATGGCGAGCCCATCTTCCCCCACCCCGAGTTCACCAGCACCCTCGACTACGAGGGTGAGGTCGGTGTAATCATTGGCAAGTCGGGATTCCGCGTCGACGAGGCCAACGCTTGGGACTATGTATGGGGTTATACCATCATCAACGATGTGACAGCGCGTGAGAGGCAGAGGGATCACAAACAGTTCTTCATTGGGAAGTCTGCCGACACATTCTGCCCCATCGTACGTACTTTTTTCTTTTCTGTTGGGTTGGAGGGGATACCTCAAGGCTAACACATTCTTTTTTTTTTTCTTTCTCTCTACAGGGCCCCATTGCCGTCGCCAAAGAGGACCTGCCCTCCGTCCTTAAGCTTGAGACACACGTCAACGGCAAGCTTGAACAGGTCGCCACTACCGACGATCTGATCTTCTCCATTCCCGTCCTAATCAAGACCATCTCCGAGGGTATGACCTTACGGCCGGGAGATGTGATCGCCACGGGAACAGTAAATTCTCTCTCTTCTGATTCAATTATCAATCCCCTCGCTCAATGGACGAGTACTGACTCTGGTAAACTCACAGCCCGCTGGTGTGGGAATCGGCAAGAATCCCCCTATCTTTCTCCAGCCCGGCGACGAGGTCTCGGTATCTATTTCCGGCCTCGGCACGCTCACCAACAAGATCGCCGCGGTGGGCTCCATCAACCCCACGCAGGAAGTTGTTGAGAAGCAGTCCTCTTTCGCATCCATAAACACATCCAAGACCCTCAGCACAGGCATCGGCCTGACCCAGCTAAATGGCAAGCCCCTTCACTACAAGAAGGTAGGCTCCGGGGGTGAGAACGCCGTGTTCATCCACGGCCTGGGCGGCTCCTTGGAGTTCTGGACGCCTCTCATTCCCTCTCTAGAAAAGACGCACACGCTACACCTATTCGACTTTGAGGGCCATGGTCTCAGCCCCACGCACCCCCTTAGCCGTGTGGATATCGAGACGATCGCAGCCGACCTCCGCGCCGTCGTCCAGCATGCGGGCACCCCAGCCACCGTTGTCGCCCACTCCTTGGGTTGTTTGGCGGCTATCCAGTTTTCCATCGGCAACCCCGAACTCGTTCGCAAGCTTGTCCTCATCGGTCCTCCTCCCTCACCTCTCCCCCAGGCCGATTCCGACAACAGCCACGCCCGCGCGGCTCTTGTGAGGGCAAAGGGCATTGCCGCTATCGTTGACGCCGTTGTCAACGACGGCACCTCGGCCCGTTCCAAGGAGGTCAACTCCGTCGCCGTCACCGCCGTACGGCTTAGCCTGCTGGGTCAGGACCCCGAATCCTACGCCAAGGCATGTGATGCGCTCGGTAGGGCCACGGTCAAGCTCGAGGTGGAGAAGCTGGAGAGGCCCACACTCATCATCACCGGTGGCGAGGACAAGGTCTCACCGCCTGCGCTCTGCGTGCAGTACATATCTCGGATTTCCAATGCTGATCTTGTCGTTCTTAAGGATGTCGGCCATTGGCATGTGTATGAAGATGCGGCTGGTGTTATCCAGGCCCTCAAGTCGTTTCTGTAGCGGAATAACGGAGTTATTTATAGAGCATAGATAGAAAGAAGGATGCGGTAGCGGGGGCCGAGCTGCGAATAGACAATCTGCTTCCTGACACCGTCTGTCCACCGCAGAACTCAATCATAAAAGCTCATTTTCCTCATGAAAGCAACAATGGACGTAGAATTTCTTAACGGTAGGCTCCCTGGTTCACAGGGATACTTGCTCTCTCTATAGTAACGTATAATAACGCAGCAGTGCTGCGGCTTATCCCTCCGTCACTTCCAAAACTTAAATAGCGATGGCCTTCTCTCCTTGTTAGGAACACAAGCCATAGCCTTAAGCACAACCTCCTCCCACTCCTCCTCGACCTTGACAACAACACAGCCGACATCGCTGAATCCCAACCCAGAGTAGAAAATGTACCCGGTCGGGCTAGCTAGAGTTGAGACGACCGACCCATTCTCCCTTGCCTTCCCCAGAATCCAATTACACAATCCCTTCGCGTGACCTCGGCTCTGGTAGTCTGGGTGCGTAGCGAGGAGGTGCAGGTACATCTGATCGCCATAGCTGTCGAGGTACGATTTCCTCCCGTGGGCCACAGCGTCGACGAAAGCGGAGAGCCGGGATGGTCTGGAATCCTGGCGCGTCTCGTGGCCGTGAGTCACGATTTCACTCCAAGAACCACGCCGAGACGTTTCGCTGGCAGAATCTTCTAGCTTCGTACTGTCGCTGGCGGCTTGAATTTCTAATATCGCAACGGACACGATAACCTTCGTTCGGGGATTCAGTCTGGCTGGCACCTCGACGACGGCGACGAGCCAGTCGTCGTCGATGGAATTAAGGCAGCGTTCCAGCGCTGCCTCGGTATGCATGGTATGGTCGTCGGCATGCTCTTTGCAGTAAGGAAAACAGTATTGCCATTGCCGCTCCGGTGTCATCGCTGTCAGGACGACCTCCATGATGGCCTCGACGTCGGCTGGCGTCGCTTTTCTAATATCCATGATGGACGAAATGATGTTTTCACGTTTTTATGTGGAGCCACCCACAACCACGGTAGGGTTACGGGTGGGATAGCTAGAGGGGTAAAAAGAGAAAAAGGGGGAAGAGAGGGGGGGGGGGGGGGGGTTTCAAGAGAGCTGGGAACTCTAAAGAGGACCCTGAAGAGGACCATCTGGGGGAGAAGAGACAAAAATACGGTGTGTTTACTAACTTTACTTTACCTCCAATGGGCTGCCTCCATGTCCGACCCCGAACCCCTGGCCTCAGGGGGCACAAAGTCGCGAGGTACGTGCCGTCAGCCGATATATCTACTTCGTAGAGGGAGCAAAGTAAATCGCAATTTCCGCTAACAAATGGCGGTGTCACAGAGGGCATTGCCCTACGTGCAGGGCGGGGTTGACGGATCGGCAAAAAGGGGGTTGCAAACGAGGGTGCCATTCTTGCCAAGCCAAACAACTACCAGTTGGTGGCGTCCACTACTTTAGCTTCCCGGTTCCATCTCGCTAATGCAATGCAGGTGCGCGAATACCTTTAATCGAGGTTCCACGAGTTGTCACCATGAGCTTGCGTGAAAGCATCAAGTATACCTCCGACGCCAAATCTCGAAGACCTCCCCCTAAGGTAAATCGCGATCTTGTGATGAAACCTGGAAAGTAGGCAGATGACGTCTTCTTATGTTGTGGTGGGGCTGAGGGATTTTTACGCTGCAGTGATGCTGAGAAACCTTGGATCTTTAAAAATCTGGTCTCTTTCGCAGCTGAACGCAGCCAATGTATCGGCGAGCTGAGGACTGAGGGTGTCCACACTCAGACCATCAAGTAGAGCGGTTCCATTCCTGGAAGATATACTGGGCGCGGGTCAAGTCAAACAGGGATTACATTCTGTGGGCGAGCAGGATGATCACGCTGCATTTTAGAGTGTGCCATGCGCCCGTCCCAAATGGGTGTGAGATATTGGTGGGCACCGGATGTATGTGGAACTTCCACAGAGGAGTATTTATCATATCTTGTTTTGTGAATTGACGTCTCGACACATTCTCCCAACTCCTCTTCTCCCCGGTCTTGCACTGCCGTGCCCCAGAAAGATGTCTTTCCTTGCCTTTACCAACTTTAACATAGTCGTCAGCGTCCTCGGTGGCTGGATCGCCTTTTTTGGCCTGTTTTCGTACCTTGTCAAGGAGAGATACTACTTCTCCGAGGCTTGTAAGTGATGACTGGCCTTTTCACTCTGGAGTCTGGAGTCCAGAGACACACTGACGCACAGCCTGTAGTCATTTCCACCTTTGCCGGCGCCATATTCACCAACGGATTAAATCTGCTGAAACCCTTGGAATATGCGGGCTCCAAGGACGGTCTTAATGCGGTCAACCTAGATTTCAGTCGCCTTGTGCTGGGCGTTCAGCTTTTTCTTGCTGGAGTCGAACTTCCCAGCCGCTATCTGGAAAAGGAGTCGAAGTCGCTCATGCTACTTCTAGGTCCGGGGATGGTGGCCATGTGGGCATGTAGCAGTATCGTCATATGGGCTCTGGTTCCCGGGCTTCCGCTCTTGCACGCGTTAGCCATCGCCGCATGCATCACACCCACCGATCCCGTTCTCTCCAACGCCATCGTCAAAGGAAAATTCGCCGACGAGAACGTCCCCAAAGAGCTACAGAATATTATTATTGCCGAGTCCGGCGCGAACGATGGCCTCGGATACCCGTTTCTATTTCTCGCTCTGTACCTGATACAGTATACTACAGGAGAGACTCACGACACAGTTGAAGGCGGCGCCCGCACCGCCATAAGTCTCTTCCTGTGGAAGACCTGTGGCTACGTCGTCTTGTTTAGTGTCGTGTATGGCGGGATTGTGGGGTGGGCAGCGAAAGAACTCCTGTACCGGGCAGAGAAGAAGCTGTACGTGGATCGCGAGAGCTTTCTAGTCTTTGACATTGCCATGGCGCTCTTCATACTTGGAACCTGTGGCATGATAAAATCTGACGATGTTCTGGCTTGTTTTATTGCTGGTAACGTCTTTACGTGGGACGACTGGTTCCGGATCCAGACGTTGGATGATTCCCTTCGGCCCACTGTCGACATGGTACTTAATGTGGCCATGTTTCTGTGGGTTGGCGCAGCCTGCCCCTGGGAAAGCTTTTGGACAACTGAAGTGATTTCCCCTTACAGGTTGATTGCCCTTGGGATGTCTATATTGCTGCTGAGACGTCTTCCCATCATCTTTCTTCTCCGTCGTCACGTTTGGCAGATTGAGGATATGCAGCAAGCTTTCTTCGTCGGCTATTTCGGGCCGATTGGTGTTTCTGCTATATTCTATCTCCATGTCGGTCTAGAATTCCTGAAGGGTGCTGCTGAGGCTGGTGCCCCTTCAGAAGCCGTGGAACAACTCGGTGAAGCCATGAGAGTCATCGTATGGTTTCTGGTAATATGTAGCGTGGTGAGCATATCCCTTGCATTATTCTTCCTCTACGCTTTGTTATCGCGTTTTTCTTCTTTCTTTCTGCTAGCGCTCCTGGTTCATAGCTGATACAGTCCAAGGTTGTCCATGGGTTAAGCGTGCCCCTAGCTAAGCTTGTGTTGTATCTGGTCCGAACATTTCCCCAGGCTACCTGACATCTTTCGATACGTTAGAAAGCTTGGACTGGCTGATCGGGGACATGGGAGGTTTGGCGGACAAATTCCTTCTCGGTGGATCATTACTGGTTTGGGGCTACATCTGCTAGGGGAGGATTTGAGGCAGCTCCTCCCGAGGTGCTAGTAGGCTTTAGTCCTATAGAAGGGGTGCTAGACTCAGAGGCGATGTCTAATATGGGCTGACTCTCTGTTGGGGCAAGAGTTAACATTTTAACGGTTTGCGAACTTGAGAAGTTGAGGAGCGCGACTGGTTGGTCGACAGGAGGCGGTGCGAGAATCCGTGAATTGAACTTCTGACCATCACTATTAGTATCTGTATATTGGCAAACTGAAGACTGCTCTACCTGAATGTTCCATCGCCGTCGATTAGCCTGTCAAAAGTTTTCAGAAGAAAGGGACCATTTAGTTTGTTGACGGCCGTAACAACTTTTGTCTGCTCGGGCTTGTGCTAGCCATTGAGCATAGGGGGGCCGCAATAACTGGCGTCAATCCAACTGCGTACTCGTCGATCCACGTCACATGTGTATGGCGATCTCGGCAATGGGATCGTCGGCAAAAAAAAAAGTCGGACTGCGAGTACAGGCCCCCATGGATGGTTCGCAATTTCGTTGAAATTGCCTTCTCGCCTTCTGGCCTTAGCTTCAGCCGTCCCGTCCCCTGGTATGATCTCGCAAAGTCCCCCTTTTACGGATCAAAGTGCCCCATTACGGGAGTTGTCTTGGTAATTTCACTAGATCAAGCGAACTCCACTTCAGGGACCTTGACGTGATGCGACTTGCAACTTCATCATTTCATCATGAGCTAAGAAGGCGATGGAGGAGGAGACCCAAACACGCATCGGCTTCGTGAAGGAATAGGTCCTGCTTTCCTCCATTCTCGATGATGAGATTGGAGTTTCCAGGGATCTTCAGAGCACGGTCATCGTTGAATCATTCTCATTGATATGTCTTAATATGTGCTTCTGGAGTCCGGACCGGGAAACGGCAGCGCGAATGACCACCGCTTTTTTTTTTTTTTTTTTTTTTTTTTTTTTCCTCTAGGAGCGATATGTCGGATATATTTCAGAAGTATCTACTTCGGCGATTTCGGTATCAACTAACCAGAACGGTCTGGTCCCAGGAATTTCCCCATCAACTAACTTGGAATGGCTGGCACTAAGCCCAGTTTGGTGTGCTGCTTCCGCAGGGTTCAGTCTAAAGAAGCAGAGTGGCGTAGCGTGTTTCACCAGTCTTACATTCCGGCCTGAACGCTGGCTCTCATCCCGCAGAGTTACTCAATGGGTGGGTGGAAAATATTACATTTATTTAGATAGCGGTTTTCAATCAACCCCAGGGTACACGTTCTAAGTGAGGTTGCGGTAAGAATCTAATACTGCTACATGTAGGAGTAGTATTTCCACTGCCTCCAGACAAATTTAGTACGGAGACATCCCCAAAGCTTCCCTCCTCCCAGTGCTCGCGGGATCCAAATACGGCACTCCGCCAATGCCCGATGCACGAACACCGGTCCTGACACCCTCTACCAGGTGCGTGTCGGGCTTTTACCTCAATGTTAGCACTCCTGTAAAATTTCTTTTCCTGGCTATCTAGTGGCAGGGGATGGGGGAAAAAAAAAAAGAGGAAATTATTTAGAAAAAAACTCACAGTGGCAGCATGCAAAGTGCATTCGTTACTCCAGATAGCACATGCACCTCTGGTCCAATGCATCCTGGCTATGGAGTCATGGTTCCGCGTAATGAGTCTGAGCACATAATCTCGGATGATCTGGTCCTCGTAGGTGTGAACGCCGTTGATACGAGTGACGTGGAGGCCAACACCTGCGAAGAGGGATTTCCAGCCCGTAACAGGGTGAGTGCGAATGACCGGGTGGGATGGGCTGAACTCGTAGTCTACGTTCAGAGGCGAGCCTCTTGGGGACATAACGTCGTAGCTCCCAGCCTCACACGCGGATTTGAATACGGGTTGAGCGCAGGTGGCGGTCAGCGTCTCGAGGAAGGCTCGGAACGGCGGCGAGAGCCTGTCGTACAGTTCGTAGCCCGATACCCAAAGGGTGTCACCCCCGGCCGGCGGAGTATCCTGCATGCGGAGGAAAGAGAAATCGGAGGGGCAGGTTTCGAAAAGACCTTTATCCGTGTAAGCAAGGGGCCTTGAGTAACCAAACAACGTGTATTTGGAGGGATGGTGGAAGTATGGAGAG
The DNA here is from genome assembly GCA_002812735.1 of Scedosporium dehoogii. Taxonomy (NCBI): domain Eukaryota; kingdom Fungi; phylum Ascomycota; class Sordariomycetes; order Microascales; family Microascaceae; genus Scedosporium; species Scedosporium dehoogii. Next base: position 93,804 of record PGIR01000121.1, read on the forward strand.
AGCCAGGCCGAGGAAACATACTGTCGCTATGCCATTCACGGCCCAGATCCCGTGGCTCATTAAGTGTACGGTTCTTCATCGTGGCATACAGCTTCTTCGCAGCCTCGGAGTTGATAACGTAGCTTGATTGTTTTCGGTCAATAAAATTTATTCAACAATTTGCGACAACGACAAAAATCCGCCTCTTACATGTTCTTGTCAGTAGTACCATCAGCCATGGGCAGGTTGTTCGGGTCATTGTACAGAGGGTGCACATGGAGGCCGTTCTCTGCAGGCCTTCCGGTCAATTTGCCAAGCATATCGGTGATATACTTCTGCTCCTCGACGGAGAGATCGTCCTGGGCGGCGCGGAAGAAGACAACTCCGCGCTCGCAGATGGTGATGGCAAGGTCGCGGAGCTGCTCCTCGGCGTTGGGCGCATTCAGCATGTCCTTGAGCTTTGCCGTCGGATACTCACGGCCGATGATGGGCGTGACATCGACATACTCGAGATGGTCGATTGACGTGCCCCGTTTGAGCGGTTCACGCTTCAACGCCTTGGCGCCATTAGTACCGTTGGTAGCGGAGCCCATCGCGCAGTTAGGGTCAGGGGTTGGCTTTAATATTGACTGGTAAACTGTATATGGATGTGTCTTGCCGTTTACGGACTCGCTTCAGTGTAGCGGTGTGGTTGTATGGAAAAACAACAACCAGGGAGCAGGTTCGTCCGGTCCGGGAATCCTAGAAGTTCTTTTAAGGTGCATGGTGTATCCGATCCATCTTGAATTACCGTGGCCAAGAATCCGGGGTGCGATTGCCGCGCTGGCGGGGCTTGTGGGGTGCATAACATCGTGCACTCTTAGTGCGGGGAATGTAGTCCAAAGGTGGATACGACCAGCATCTATGGAGATTAGATCTGGGCTCCGGCACCGCCAGGCCGCAAAGATGTGGGTTAGGATGGCAAATACCGACCTTATCTAATTCGTGGGCGGTATGTTGCGCCGCCTCCGACTTGCGGCTGGACTCTGCATACCTTCTCCGCGTCTTTCCCCGGACGTGGGTGGGTCCCGTCGCATGGGGGTTGGCGTGCTTAGCCTGCCGAACTTCCGCCCATGTCTCCATGAATGATCAAGGCGAGCAGCAGGGAGTCTTTTAGCGCTGATTGATTTGAAATCATATAGGTTCGGGAGTGTCAATCTCTTCTTACATCGGAATCGGCTGCTGCTCATTAAGCTAAGTGAGGGGACGTCACGGCGTTTATGGTCCGAGACGAAGGGTAGATGTGTATGAAGGGTCACATTTGCCGTGCTTCGCAGAATACATCTTTGAATCCGGCAGTCCTTGACAATCATCTCCAATCATCAGGCGGCGATTACATATATTATTCTATCGTCCCAGAATCGTACCACCGCCCCATCCATCACTCTATTAGTGGCTACACCTTTGGCGTACGCATACTATCCCGGCCGGTCACGACGCCTTTGTTTCCAACATGGTTGCGGCTGTCATCTCCGCCAATCCGCTGCAGCTGGATATCACCAGCCACAAGAAGTGTCTGTTTATCTGCTTTATCGTTACCCTTGCCAGCTTCCAGTATGGTCTAGACTATGGCCTGGTCGGTGGCTTCATGGCCATGCCTGGCTTTCTCAGGGTGTACGGCTACTTTGACGAAGCGAAGCAGAAATGGGCCATCGACCCGACCGTACAGCAGCTCATCTCGTCGCTGATGACTATCGGCACCTTCGTGGGCTCGCTGCTTGTTGGCCCCTTCAGCTCAAAGTTTGGCAGAAGGATGGGCTTGTGGTCGGCCTCCCTTTTGAACTTTGTCTCGACAGCTGTGATGCTTGGGACCACGAACATCGCTGCCCTCTACGTTGCCCGTTTTCTTCTCGGTGAGTACTCTGTCCTTGATTTTCTTTGCCCTTTTTTCTTTTTTTTTTTTTTCCTTTTCTTTTCTCTTCTTTTGAAGATTGCGGTCATTAATATGACGTTGATTCTTAGGCATCTCTGTCGGCTGGTTCCTCACCTTCGCTCAGGTCTACGTTAACGAAGTGGCCCCGGCTCATCTCCGAGGTATTGCGTTTGCCGTATACCAAACCCAACTCTCCGCCGGCTCCATCGTGGGCGCATCCGTGGACTACGGCACGCATCTCATGCAAGGAAAGGAGGCGTACCGTATTCCTTTGGCCGTCTTCTTCATAGTACCTACGATCCAGACGGTTTCCCTCTTTTTCTTCCCCGAAAGCCCTCGCTGGCTGATGACCCAGGGAAAAGAGGACGACGCCGAGGGATCGTTGAGGAAGCTCCGTAACAAGAACATCAAGGAGAGCGAGTTCCAGGCCGAATTTAATGAGATTCGCCTCTCGACCGCCGAGCAGATCGAGAATAGCGCGAACAAGCAGCTATGGATCGAGATGTGGAAGGGAACCGATCTCCGCCGAACCCTGCTCTCCATTGCGATTATCTGCTTCCACTGCGCAAATGGTCTGTCAATACCGCCTCTGCATCAAACTTCCAGACCGATTCACTTCGTGCTAACCCCCTCCAGGCTCCTCATGGTTGAACATTTACACCACCTATTTCCTCGACGTCGCAGGCGTCAAGGAGCCATTTGCCTACTCCACCATGGTGACCTGCATGGGTCTGCTCGGTGTTCTCAGCAGCTTATTCTTTGTTCGACGTCTCGACCGCCGCCTCATTGTCATGCTTGGTGTTGGTGCCTGTGGCTGCTGCCAACTTGCGTTTGCCATTGCATGGTCGGTGGCGCCGGAGAGTGAGGCTGCCGGCAAGGCCGTGGTCGCATTCATCTCGTTGTTTACCTTTTCCTACGTGGCCTATGGTAAGCATTGATCTTGTCTCCCTATTGTTAAGCTACGGCAAACTGACTGGACGGGGAATTATTTAGCCCCGTATGCCTGGCTCCTGGGAGGCGAGTACCCTAACAACCATCTCCGTGCTCACACGTACGGAATCGCTACGGCTCTCAACTTCCTTGGGAACTGGCTTGGCGTTTTCACTGCGCCGTATTTCATCAACCCCGCTAGTCTTGGATGGCGCGCCAAATATGGGTTCGTCTCTTGATCCTGGCCCCAACTGTCTTCTGGGAATACTGCTAACGCCTCGTCTTGCTAGTTATATCTGGTTTGGTTCGAACGCCGTCCTGCTCATCTTCACCTACTTCTTTATACCCGAGACTCGCGACCGCACCCTCGAAGAAATTCACGAGATGTTCCAGGCTAAGCTCCCGGCTAGGAAGTTCAAGTCGTACGTCTGCACGAGCACCGAAACCATGGCGAAGGCTGCTATTGCGAAGGAGATGGAGCTCGGAAATGTCGATCATGTGGAGAGGACATCTACAGCTTAACCGGGATGAATTAGGATCGCCTAATCAAGCAGTAGGTTTAGTGAAGTCCTACTACTTAGTTTGGGTGGCAGTTGGGCGCTCGGCGTCGCGATCAAGGATTAAATATGCTTTTCAGAAGGGGGGACCTCTTCTAGGGTCTCAAGTGTAAATCAATACAGGCCAGCTTCCCACATATCCTCGTTAAAACCAAGTAAATGGTTTCATAAACCTAACTCGGGCGGGCCCGGAAGCGCTCTGAATGGAGGTTAAAAATATCTTAGTAGCTGAAGGAAGCCTCCTCAATTGTTGATCTGAGAGTAGGAGTGTATCAGTTGGTATTATGTTTTGGTTGATGTTGCGGGCTTTATGTGACACTTTTCGATTTCGTTCAGCTTCTGGCAGCCTACAAGCCAATTATGTGACTGAATCAGGCATCCCCACGGGATCCTCGTCTCTCACCGACTTCTCGGCAGCATGCTAATTTGCACCACTTCCACCAAGATACGCTTGCATACCTCAAACAGTAATCTCCCACCCTCATGGGCCTCACACTCTCAGCCCTCTGCAGGTCCCCTTCTCTATCATGGAATCAAACAACGCAAGGCGAATTTTCGTCAGTATTTCGCCGAAGAGCCCTCACTTTCACGTCGCATGGGACTCCCCGAATAGGATAATCGAGACTGCGCTTGATTTGGTCAAGGGGCTTGGCTTGGTTGCATACAGTCGAAATGACCTGCCCGTCATTGAAGTCTATCTCAGCAGCGAGGAGACAGCAAGGGTTGCAGACGATGCCATGGAGAAGAAGATTAACGAGGAAATCCGGAATATTCACGACTGGACTGGTGTTGGAAGTCAGCCACCTTTCATCATTGATCATGCGAATGGGAACGTCCCTGTCTATCAAAATCCGCGCTCACTAGTCAGGACAGAGAGAGGGTAGAACCATTAACCAATGCTACTTTGTTCGTGTCATAGGGCGCTTCAGGTCTTCGGTATGATACTAAAGCATTAGGAAGGCTAAGGGATCAATGTTGCATGAGTTGAAACTGGGCAGGCGGCCAATTGGGGTCCCCGATAAGCCGACAACCCCTCCCAACTTATGGGAGACTCGAGGAACTTCTCGCCCTTCCTCCGTTCTACGCAATGGCAAATGGGCCACGGATGCCTTGCCCATCACTCGCTCCGACCCAGACAGTTCTTGTCTAGTGTCGGGAGTGCATGGGTGTAGTGTAAGTGTGAGCCGCCTTCGGACGTCCAGAAAGAAGACACCGGCGGATTCTCACAGTTAGGTTGCAACCTTCTCGATAACTCAAAGGTGAATCGAAAGAACATATTTGTTTCATCGACTATTATGATAACGTAACTTTGGGATACTATGGACATAGGCGACTTAATCCTGACTGAGCTCACTTCTCACAGCTTGCTGAAAAGCAGCCACCACGTCATGTTCGTGAATCCAGCTCGTATCGGCTCGACTTTTCATCCTAGTTCTCAGCTCCTCATCCGTTTCCGTTTGTCCTAAGCGCTCGAGCCGCTTCTTATTGCCGTCATTCACGATCTTGATCAGCCTGTCGGTGTGCGCCTTCCTAGTTCTTTCATACAGCTTGAGTGCTGCTGCTATTCTATCCGTGGGTAGCTCCGTTGCATTTTCCGGGAAGACATGTCGGATGGAAGCACCGAAAGCCCAAGCATCGTCCAGAGCTAGACTTCCACCAGCTGCAAACGCGCCGCCGTGTGCATGGGCTGCATCCCCGGCAAGAGTAACTCTCCCATCGCCGAGCACCCAGGCGTCAAGCCCATGGGCTGCTACGTTGGGGTAAATCTTAGTGTAAGGGATAGCATCAACGATGTTGCGGACCTGCGGGCTCCAATCTCTGTATTTCTCCTTGAGAGTATCCACGTCGCTTTCCGTGTCCCACTTAGAAACCGCGCCAGCTGCACCTGGAGAGCGAGGGTCGCTGTCATAAGAAGCAACAGTGGTGAACAGGCCCTTTCCCAGCTTCGACACGAAAAAGGTCCGGTCCGGCCCCCAATAGTGAGTCGCTTCATCTGGTATCTCCGAGAGGTGAGAAAGGTGGGAGATGGGAAATACCGAGCGGAAGGCAAGCCACCCAGTCCAAGCAGTGCCTGAGGACGGGAGAAATGACGTGCGAACAGGAGAGTGAATACCATCTGCGCCGAGAAGAAGATCGGCCGTCGCTGTGGCGTCATCGGCGAAAGAGATAACTAGTTTCTCGGTTGCGTTGTCAAATTTCACAGACTTGAAGCTTTTCTTGAGATGAATTGTCGAAGGATCTACATGTTGTAGCAGTGCCTGCTGGAGATGTGCTCTATGAAAGCGAGCTGTACGGTGGCGGGGCTCTACATGGCCGCGATGAGAGTCTGTCGAGACAATTTCGTTGGTCTTCCAATGGCTGATTCCATGTTCAGCCCGGGGCCCATGTATCCAAGTAGAAACAGCCAGCTTACCGGTATATCATAGGGTGTCCAGACTTGTTTCTGAAAGCAATCGATTCATCCAATGCATTGTTCACGCCAAGTCTTTCAAGAGTTCTCAGTCCATTCGGTCCGAGCGCGATAGAAGCTCCAATTTCTCGGAGTTCATCAGCTTGTTCATAAATTTGCACGTCGATGCCCGGGTGGCCCTGTAAGGCGATGGCGGCGGCAAGCCCGGCTATACCAGCCCCAATGACGGCAATTTGAAGTTGTGTTGTTTGAGACATGCCAAACTTGTCTCTCGAGTCTCGTGGGCCCCTACGACTACAACTGCTTAAGAGTTGAGAGCAGGGACTTGCATTGTCGGTGATATGCTTGCCGCAATGTTGCGGACGTGAGGAGGGGGTATATCGGAGTGTGATGCAAGATCAAGCACAAATGGCGACGCCACCATAAATCAAGTCCAGCACCGATAACCGGGCCCAGCAGCTTCCAAAATCCCCCTTTCACCAACTGTGGTCCAATAGATATCGCTGAGTCATGACATAACCTTGCTAGTTAAGAAAGTTCGAAGTTAGTTCCTACCTCCACCTGTTAACGTCTATCTCTTCGCAATTCCTCTTTACTGTTGATACGTTGTTAACCTCGGTTGGTCGCCTTTGTAGGGCCTTCAATCCATCTTGCTAACCAATCACGAAGACTCCCGATGGTCTAGTTGGTTCATGACATCTGACTGTAATGGTAACAGTTCAATCAGAGGGTCACCTGTTCGATTCAGGTTCGGGAGATTCTAACATTTTCTTTTTTGATATCCCGGGAGGCATCTATACACTCATTGACATGTTTCATCCTCAATTTTCATCGTAGGCTATAATTCCTCGTGGTGGAAACGAGTGGTAAGGTAAGGGGAAAGTGTACGTACTAACTATATCTTAGTTCACGAAACTTTCTCTTTACCGCTCGGCGCTATATAGCACAGGGCCTATGGTACAGGGCGTCTCTCGTCAAATAAAAATGTTTGACATTTTGAATATATGTAAGATCTTAAGTCCAAGGATACTAGCTTCAAAACAGGGCGATAGCTGTCGTCCCACTGAAAGCCGGACCATCTTGAGTCGTTCTCTCCTTTTCATCAGTCGCCATAGCATGGTAGAGTCGCATGACTCGTATCTCCTGGACGAGCTTGTGCGCCTAGTTCACTTTCCGAAGCAAACCCGACCGCAGAAACGGAATCTCGAACCCTAGCAGATCCCCCGTCTTCTTCGCCCTCATAAAGACAAATCTATCCAAGGGCTGCTTGCCATAGTGTACCCAATCAGCCCCGCTCCAACTTAAGCAGGTCTGGGTACTCAGATTAGCGGCAGGCAACTCCGGCCCCTGGAGGAGAGTGAAGTCACTCCAAGTCAGCCTCCAATCTTCGCGGGTCGCCGTTATGGCCGAATCGCAACCGTCGACCGTCACCTTCTCCACCTCCTCAATCCCCGTAGGGAATAGACGTGGCGTCTCCACACGGAGACCGAGCATGTCGCCGTAAGCATACTTGAAGATTTCCTGTATGCCAACTAGCATGTCGTGCCCGTCACGGTACAAGGACCGAATGACGATAGAGTCGCTGTCGAGCTCGACCGTGGCATTAACCACCACGCCATTAGCTTCTCCGGAAAACAGGCCGGTGTATTTCTTCGCTTGCTGGCGGGCGGCTTCGTCAATGGCGGGTACCACAGTGGCAAGGACGGCGTCGGATATGGGATACATGGCCTCTGCTGCGCCGGCGGTGAGGACAACAAACGCTATGCCGTACTCGTCGATGATGTTCAACTGCGATAGATAACCCCACGAACCGCCTCCTTTCCCGTAGACGTCGACGACGTGGGGGTGGTTCGGCGTGAGGTCCTTGGTGCGAAGGATTTCCCATGGGAGACCGACGAGGAAGTTGAGAGATCCCAGGGAGGAAGATGGCTTCAGCCATGCGTTGACGTCATTCGGAGATTTGAAGAGCTTGGCTGAACGCGAGAGGATGGCATGGGTGAAAGCAGAGAGGTCAGAGATCGAGGAGAACAGGCCTCCAACACTACAGCTGGCGCGTCAGCAATAACGGGCATTTTTAAGGCCTTTTTTAAGCGTAGGTACTCACGGGGCGTTCAATGCAAAATCTCCTCCCCATGAGGTCTGGCCAGGGGGTATGACCGCTTTGTCGTCAATTCCGGGACTGGCGCCGGTGTTTTTCAGTCCAAGCGGCTTGATTATGAGCTCATCTAGGAGCTGTGTGTAATCCTTTCCAGTGGCTTCTTTCAAGGCAATTGCAAGAAGAGAATAGCCGAGGCTGGAGTATACGGGTGATTGAGCTGGCAGTGAGACGGGGTATGAATCGAGGAGTCCTCTCAGCAGTCCTGGAATCGAATTAGCTGGGGTTTCTTGAGCCTCGGACGGATGATGAAATTGTGTATTATACGGACCTTGCACATCACAATCGCTATTTAGGCCGATGACTCCGCACTCTGGGAATTCCGAATCGTTTAGATGTGGGAAACCCAGAAGTTCGAAGACTTCCTTGATGTAATAGTATTCCGAAAAACCGTCTGGACGAGGCAGTAATGAGCTATGTATTCATGGCCATGTCGTTATCCCAACACTTACAGATTGCTGGTGTTCCTGCCAAATTATTACCGAGTGCCTTCAGCGTAATGTCGCTCCAGCTGATGCGACCATCTTCCAGCGATGGCAGATACTCCTGCACAGGAGTATCTGGGTCGATTCCGCTCTTGAGCAGAACGAGATCGGTGAAAACTTTAGAAACTGAGCCGATGAGATACTGCGAGTCTCGGTCTAGATTCTTAGTGCCATTGACATTGGCGGGTGAGAGGTGATGGAATTCCCAAATCGGGATAGCCGTGTCCGGCTGAGAAAAAGAGACCAAAGCCACCGAGAAGGAGCTGTTTGTGAGGGTTGAGCTTCCAATCTCGCCGTTGACTGCCTGCTCGAGCAAGTTGGTTAAGTCTTCCAAAGCAGAGATGACCACTTGAGAATTGGCCAAGTCCGTTGGTCGAGGGACCACGGGGCCGTTTGGCCGGCAGTCGATACTGGCAATTGCCAAGGTGCCGAAGAGAGCTGAAATCAGTGAAAGGGAAATTCGAGCCATCGCGGAGGTTCTGTTAGTGACAATGGCAAATATGACGTTTCTGGAGCATTGGAAAGGAAACAGGAGACAGACATTTTGAACTCGGTGGCTGTTCTTAAATATTAGAATAGATGCTTTATGTTGCGAAGTGAGTTCAGCAACATGATCCGGATCCGTATCGATCGCGATCTTGGAAACGCGAGGAATACGATTTGTGGGCCAGGCTCGGCCTTTTTTCGTTTTGGAGATACCTAACTGGCTACTGAAGACTGGATGATTGGGAGTGCAACCTCGGGGTAAGACAGGTGATCCGTCATATCATATATGCTCTGCCAGGTTTTGATTTTCTTGCCGTTCCGGGGAACACCCTGCATGTCAGTTAACAATTGCCACTTTTATGTTGTGGTAGTTTAGAACATCGCCTTCGCCAATTTCCAGGAACGCATTTCCAGGCTTTATAACGGTCGCCACCTTTCTGTCATAGACAGAACGACGGCAATGATCAATATCTGAGCACTGATATAGGTGGCAAGGGTCGCCTATGGACCAGCAACGGCTACGAGGGGGGGGGTCAGAAGTAGTGTTCTCGTTTGAGCATCTCAGAAGAGTTCAGTCTTAATATCGAGTTTAGTTCTATGTTCTTAAATATGTTCCGTATTCTCCATGCTCTAGCTACTTCTAGGACCTACGAGACGGCGATTAATATGGTCACGGGCACACAACACAATATATAGAATTTCCATCGCCGGGATTATCATGCCGGCCATTATGGGTAATTTTTGGAAGAGCATTCTACCAGTAACTGAGCTAAGTTGTAGTTTACTATATCTACAAACCGAACTATATCAAGCGGCTCTTGAGATCGAGAGACTGAGACACGGCAACACAGGGCATTTACGAAATCACCGACCTAGTTAGTCATACAAGGGCAAACAGGGCATGAATATAGCAGACTCCGAAGCCGACATGAATCGAAAGAAACGCCCTCGGGCGTGGCTAATGCGATAGTATGTATAAAGGATCGGCCGAGCCGTCGGCTTGATCCAGGACGCACCTACATGCGACCAGGTTGCGCAGAGGATGAGAGAGGGGCGGTAACAACGCTGCCGCGAAGGGCGCCGACGGTGGGGTCGACCATATAGAGACTTGAAACGATTTGCATTGACTTGACCGACCAGTTAGGCAGATAGGGAATGATACTTTGAATTCCCCACGTTAGGGAATGTCGGCTAGGGCAGACTCGAAGGCGTTGCGGAGAAATCGGACCAAACGCGGGGAAAGGGGATTTAATTACTAATAAGTCACTGGTGGGATCCGGGACTGTAGGCAGCTGGTTGCTTCGGCCTACCACTTTCTTTTAGAATCACCGAACGTTGTATCCGAGGTCAAGGTGGTTCGAAAACCCCAACTTCTCACATTGCACTTCCCCCACCGACCGGCCTTGAAATTCTCTACGATGTCGGCTAAGAAGGTTCCCTACGGTAATTGATGTCCCGAACCTGTTACTTCCTCACCCAAAGCCCAGAGAGCCCCTGGTGCTGCTCTTTCTTTCCACCTCCTTGTTCGTTTCATAAGCGCGGTGCTAATCCGGGATCAAGTAACGCTCGATGTCTTCACAAATAAAAGGTAAAACCCGGTAGTTATAGTGCGACTTACCTTAGGATTTTCAGCCGGACAAAGATTCACTCGTTGGTACTCCTAGGTTCCAGGGAAACCAATTAGCCGTCGTCGAAGTCGGCGATGACCCTCTGCCGTCCGACCATATGCAGATGATCGCACGCGAGTTCAACTTCTCCGAAACCGTATTCCTGCGTCGAAACAAAGATGGAGTGTTATCCATCAATATTTTCACTCCCGTTAACGAGATGGACTTTGCTGGTCATCCCGTTATTGGTACTGGGCAGGTGATATTTCGACAGCTTCTCCCTGGCCTCGTGAAGAGCCCGGTCGTCTCGAAGATCTCTATTTTGACCAAGGCGGGACCTGTCATTGTACGACATGACTCTCTATGCCGGACCGTGGCTGCTGAAGTGCCACATAATGTCCATATCCATTCCCGATCTACCAGCAAGCATAACCTCCTCGCCACACAGCCGGGCTTGAAGACCCATGTGTCCTCGTTGGAGGAGGCTTACCCGACCGTCTCTATCGTCAAAGGCGTAACCTATACATTGGTTGATTTTACAAATCATCCCGAAATGTTCGCAACTATCGCCGCCGGGCGTAGCCAAGTGACCGAGCTGGATGATGGCTGGGCGCCTTCCTTTATGGGGGTAATGTATTACCGCATAGCGTCTGACGCCCGAGTTGAGGATGACAGAAGGGTGCAAGAACTTCGAGTCCGTATGATTGCAATCAACCTTGAGGATCCTGCCTGTGGGAGCGGTTCATGTGCTTTGAGTGCTTACCTTGCGCTTCAGCATGGGTCTAGTGGCGGCAAATATAGATTCTGTATTTATCAGGGACAAGAGATTGGCCGAAATAGCAGTATCATTGTCGATATTGTACTGAATGACACTGGGAAAGGGGTTTCGAGTGTCTCTCTCTCTGGCCCAGCTACACTGGTAGCTGAGGGCACTTTGTTTCTACCTGAGTAACGAATCTTCATCCCTTAAGCCTATTCATTCAACATAAATGTGGCGTGGTAGAGAGACGGCCAAAAAGTACCTTGTTCTTTGAGTAGAGCATTGGCTTTTGCCCCCAGGGGCAAATGTTGTGTTGCTGAACCTAACTCCATAGCCAAACACCGGTTTTTGATCAATCCCGGGATTTCACGGATGATTGAAGACTTGAAACGGGTGACCTAAATAGCAGAGCCAAACTCAAAAGGGCGATGTTGATGGCTGGTGGAGACCCGCAAGCAGATGCTTTCGGACTGCAACTGAGTGTTAAGAACAATGCATGGCAGTTGTACTATTCGTTCCTTTGGTCGGCTAGCTTGTTCTGAAATGCCTACCTGGTGTTCTCACGAGCAACCTCAGGACGGAATACTTGAAGGGATCGACTAAAGGTAGCTAGTTATTCAAGTAATCAGTGAAATGAAGAATGAAGTCAGACATCCCGATTGATGATAACCGGATTTATAACCCTTGCTACTGATGTGACATGGTGACTGGTATCCCCATAGCTTTCCACACCAACGTAGTCCGTTGCCCGTCGCCATCCGATCTTAGAGTTGTTTCGACAGCGGACATGTGTGCTTGTAATCCGGGGCGGTGAATCCCATCTCTTCTAGAAGATGGACGTTGTTATCGAGGCTGACGGGTACATTTCTGTGCTCTAGCCTCTCCCCTCTATTCTTGCAGACCCATGGATGCGGGCGATGACGCACCTTACCGGTGACAGGGGTATCTGCTGCGCTCCATGCTCCGAGGTGACGGACTGGGGAGGGAGTCAGGGAACGTCCTTATCCCTTTCGGCAATTGCTTCGCGGTCCGTTAATTTTGAAGGGTTGTTCGCCTATGTCAAATTGAAAAGTACTAAATATGCCGTGTCACATTCGAGGCCCGGAGGTGGTGGTATCCGTGGATATGCTTTTCAAACTATCTTGAGTGCGGAGATGGATTATCGCACCATCAATGTTGCCTGGCTACGACCACCAAAATCTGACAGGAGTGCTGGCACTGGCTAGTATGGACTCATGGAGTCCTGCGAATAGCGGAGGAACCAAGCCGCGCCCAGCCCCTAGTCAAGATATTTTCTAATCACTCTTCCCCAGTGATGCCAGCTCGGTCCAGAGGCACCATTCGTTACCTCGGGGGCGGCTTAACTTTTTTCGGTACCCACTAATAACATACTTCTACATATAAATTAGTATATAATCTAAGGTAACTGGTGCGGTACCGATATTAGTGTAAAAGGTCAATCGAAGTCCTGCAACAGGCGTAATTTGCGGTGGAAGTAACCTGTTCAGTACAAACCCCAACAACACGACAACATTTTAGAATATATATAAAACAGCTGGACGTCACCCACCATAGAGAATCAGGGTCCGTAAGAGCTGATCCCAAAAGAGATCTTATTGATCAATGGAATAAGGAACTGATAACTTAACTGATTGAATTAACTAGAGAAAAACTTGAAAAGAAACTTGAAAAATTTCCTCCTCTCTTATAGAGGAAGGATAGGAAAAGAAATGAAATAACTACGACCCTGCCTTCTCGTAAGGAATAGTGAAAACCGCACACCTTTTTCCCCGTCACAATACCTGATTCTCATTGCCAGTGACGACGGTTCCCCGTCATCTGTCAGACGGTTAGGTGCAGCTGGTCCTCCAATCTTTCTCTGCCGCGTCTGACCGCCTTTTGAGGTCGGCTCGTGACAACAAGGTCATCTAGCAGACGAAATTGACGGCGCAGCAGTTGTAAGTCCCCAGCGCACTACACTTGTAGCAATGCCCCCACTCCATCTTAGTAAGCCGGCCATCATAGTAAAACTCCTGGCCATTGGAGTTAAAGCTGACCCATGGGCCTAGACCTGTCGAAAAGGACTTGCCGCCTAGGCCGTTGGAGGTGTACATGCCGCCAATCTCGTGGCAATCGTGGCCGAAGGCGCGGACAAAAACAGAGTTGCTGTCGGTCCAGTGGTGGCTAGTTACAAGTTGGCACCAGCCCCACTGCTGGGTGTCGCATTTCCCCTCGAACGCGCGTTTCTGAATAGTCCTCTCGACGAGAGGATTGTCGACTTCATTGCCGCGCGGGAGGTCATCAGTCAACCACTGCTCGATATTGGCCACTTCTGGGGGTGGTGTTGGGGGGGGGGGGGGTTTCAGCTCACCTGGGGCCACTTCGGCAGGGGCCACTTCGGCATTGTCCGGGAGAGCGGCTCCTATAGCCATGGGGATTATGGCCAAGGCCGAAAGAACAGAAGAGGTCGAGAGACGCATTTTGCTCCTGTCAAAGACAAAGAATAGTTGGAAAGAAAGGTTTGGTGCTAGGGGTATTTGTATTGCTGCACTTTAAGAGATGAGTTGCCTGTTTGTAGGGTGTGGGAAAAATACTGGCCTTCGACAGAGGAGGAGACGTCAATTTATACCTGAAAGAGGCCATCGATCATAGGCCGGGTATCGCAGTGATATTCACCTTATCCTCATTAGAACTCATTGGAGATGCAGCTGTAGACCCATCCATCCTACATAGTACTATCTAATCTAAAGACACAGCTGCCCGAGGCATATAATGTACAGCTGTAGGAGTAGAAGAGCAAGTGGTTCCTGCCGGGGACTTTTGTTTCTTCATCGCCCATCCTACTTCGCAAGTCACAAAGTAGTAGTAGGAGTGTTGCTCTGCACCTACACGAGGATTTTAAATGTTACAATGTAGTACGAAATCTTAGCGCCCCTACCTAATATATCACATATCATTATGTTCTAAATTAAGATGCCTTCTAATCTTTTATATTTAAAAATACTTATCAAGAACTTAACATGAGATATGTTACTGGTACTGAGATCTTGTAATAACGTTTAAAAATCATTGTATAGGTTTAAGTTTAAGATAGCTGGAGGTTTTAAACCCTTAACTATTACACGGAATGATTCCCGGAGTGTCTTCTAGATGAGCCTCTCTCTAAGGTTGTGTGCTGGTTTGTAGCATTCCCAGTCCTCCTTGTCGTCTTGTATCCACTTCTCAATCTTTTCGCAGGTGTGTAGCCTTTTCTTCTTCCCGTCAAGCCACTTCTCTGTAACCCTTTTTTGCCGCTAAACTAGAAGGGGAGAAGGACCTCAGCCGAGGTATGACAAACTGTCAAAAGGCACCATAAAGTGAGGGATTTACCCTACTTCGTATACCTCCCAATGAAATATGCTTGGCAAGCCATCAATGATATTTTGCCCGAAAGGAAGTGTCTTGGCATTAAATGGGCTTTCCAACCCGTATGTTTTGGTGGCATCGACTGATCCCAACGCATCTGGGTGGAGTTTTCATGTGAGATGCACTGGTAGGATTGACGCAGATGGTCTCACAAGAATCACGAATGGAGCGACACCGATCTTTCTTCAGAGTCTGAAAGACCAAAGTCTAGATTGCTAATTCTTCGTATTACATCAGGACGGTGACGCTCGGACCTCATCTCTCCTCTCCTGGGCAGATTCTGGTCTTGGCGAAGGATCAGAAGGAAGCGCTCGATATCGAGGGGCCAGCGGTAAACAAAAACGCCTCCCGCCCTGCGCCGAGGTCTATGATAAAGTAATTACCAGGCTCCTCCGTGGGTGGCTATGAAGTATCATTCCAATCCAGAGGCGCAGCACACTGGTCTTTTATTTTATTTGATTTTTTTTTTCTCTTCTTTTCTTTCTCTCCTCTCTCTTGTTTATTTCTTTTATTTTCTTCTTGAGCCACCGCAAGGCCCACTTTTCTCCACCGAAAGAGACACGCACCACGCCTGCACTAGTCACAACGCTAGGCTTTGGGGAGCAGGGGTCTCTGGACCCGGAGCGTGGTGTAACAGTCAACGGGCCGAGGCGGTCCTTGCTAAAGAATACCCACCAAGCCAGTGGGGATCTGGCCTCGTATTTGAGGGCTTAGCAGCTTACTTTGTGGGCTTATTGGAGCATGGTAACGATTGATCTTCGGAGATGACTTCGTACTTCGTACTACTGAGAAGATTCACACGCGTCTGGTAGAAATGAACGAGGCATACACTTTATTAATCAGATTTTCCGGCATGCTGGGCCTGTTGGAATGCAGTGAAGATTGTGATAGGACCAATGACTGCACTGTGATGTTGAATATCAAGGTGTTGTTGAGTAATCATTGTCTTCGCAAAACACCATCGCCTTCGCCTCGCATAAAAAGGCCTCATACTTGTTTCAAGGTGCAGTGCAGGCCAGGCCTCAGGGATTCTAGCTCACCTGTACTGGGTAGTAAATAAAATACTAATTTAGTAGATCCTTTTAAATTTACATTCTAATACTTCCTATATATCCCTATAATATTTTATAATATTTTTGTGTGAAAAAATGGCTGAGATATAGTTTGAAGTTGTCGAGGGGAAAGCTAAAGTGGGGTCGAGTGATCGAAACTTTTTTGCTTTGACTGTACCTATGGGCTTTCCGAGCTGTACCTGCAAGGCTCCTGGAGCAGCCAACTACATCGCCACGCGCCATAGCATGCGACGCGCTACGATTGGATGGATAGGATAGGACACGTTCCGCTCCCCCGCCACAGCCTGCTCCTCACATCGCCAAGAAAAGCACCAGCCCGCCAGAATTCCCTTGTCGTGTCGACATGTGCCCTCCTTCATCGCACCCCCGCTACGCTAGAATACCATGGTTTCCAACGCCGCCTTTCGGAGGGACGTCCTTAGGGCTCAGAGTGGCCTGAGAGGACCGCCCCCGCCCCCGCCACTCCCGGCGCTGTGTCAGCTCATCTGGTCGGCGGTGCGGTGTGGGGAGGATGGTGACCTTAGGAATGTTCTTTCTCGTTGGATGCGTAACTCCCAGAGCCGTTGGGAGCCTGACGATCCGGAGGCCTTCGCTACTGAGGGCGGCACTGACGTCCCAAGACTCATCGAGCGCGCGGTCAACAACGGGTTGGCGTCTGCAGAGGAGATTCGTGCCTGCTTCGACAATCACCAAGTGAGGTCCGAGGAGTGGACTTGGGATATCCACCGCGATGAGGTGGACATGGTCACAGTAAAAAGGTCTGTCCTCTCTGTTATTATCGAGCGGAACCACGTCCAGAACGCCGAGTAGCTCCTCCGCAACTTCCGAGTCTCCCTCGACGCACGTTGTGATATCTTTCGGCACACGGCCCCCACACAAAGCGTGGCCATCGGAAACTGGCGCATCGTGGAGATGATCCTCGAGAGTCCCTTTGTGCCTCCCTCCCAATACGTCAACATCCCCAACTTCCGTGGCTTCACGGCTCTGCATAAATTATCTGAAAATGCCGCCAACTTGGCGTTGTCGCATAAAGATGCGGAAGACATCGACCCGGTCGAGATGGTCCGATCCTTGATCGGGCACGGCGCCAACATCGATGCCCTGACCCACCGGTTTCAAACGCCGTTGCATTTGTACCTGCAAAAAATCATGGGCCTCGCCAGACGACTACATGCGTGCTCTCCTCGAAGCTGGGGCTGAAGTCAAGACGAAGGATCTTGATGGTAAGCTCCTGGTCGTCGTGCCTTTGCCGAGTGAGGACACTCGTTGTTGAAAAGGGCTGACTAGCGGAACCCGTGGCGCGGTTTATAGGGAACACCCCGTTGCACACTGCGTGCGAATTCCGAAACTTCAACATGATTGAGTTGATAATCAAAGAAGGCGCAGAGCTAGACGCCCTCAACCAGGACTGGAGGACGCCGCGAGAGCTACTCGTCGAACGAACCCCCGGTCATCGGCTGACTGAGGACGAGACGGCCATTGTCGAGCGAACCATGTCGGGCTTCCACGACGCCATGTCTAGAAGGAGGAGGACCATCAACCAGAGGCTCGAGAAGGAGGATTGCACTCGTGACGCCCAGGAAATCTGCAAAAGCTTCCCCGCATATCTCCGGTACCAGTGGACCCGGTCGCCGTGCAAACCGCACGAGCGCGTCCCCTTTTCCCTTGTACCTACCGACCTGAAGATCATCGATCTCGTGTACCCCGGGATGGGGCCTCCCGATGTGCTGTTGGAGGCATGGAGGCAGAGCCCTAAGATCCTTGAGTCCTGCGAGAGCCATTTTCTCGACAGTGTAGTGAAATCATGGCTCCCTAAGGAACAGCCTGCCTTCGCAGAAGAAACTCCGTACGAGACGTTGAACCACCGGTCCCGAAAAGCGACGAGCGGATTAAAGAAGGCGACCCCAAGCCCACGAAAGCTCTAGTTGAGAAAGGTGTGAAGGAGGATGCATAGCGCTGGATCAACCTACCTGTGAATAATGTAAGCGACTCCTCCACCTTTCCATGTTCATTTTCTCGCGCCAAGGCTAACCATCAATAGATGACATGGGTCAAGGTGCGCAGTATCCATGCTCGCTCTTTTTTCCTACCTGCTAATAGGCATCTTTTTGTTTGTTGCTAGCACTTTATCGTCAATAACATCAAGGAACCGGGAGGCGAGGCGGTCGACTCCGAGACATGGCAATTCTGGCAGAACAGCATCAAGGTCCGAGGAACAAATGATCCTACTTGCCGGGTGAGGATCCCCCAAGTACTGGTAAGTATCCTGTCGATAGTTTTTTTTACGCGGACCTATGCCGGCCTTAGCGTACTGGCTAACTTGGTTTATCACCAGGTCACGAAGCGGATACGTCCGAGAAACACTGTCCAGTGGGAAAAGAACCCTGCCGGCGACCAGCGGCCCCTAGAGTTGTCATGGAGGCACGCGCTCGTCCATATCCGGCCGGATACCATGATGTCTTTGGTCGTAAGTTGCCCTTACCGGCACTAGACTAGAGCAAGTGCAATTTTCCTACATACACGCTTACTTCTTCAAGATACCATTCCTGGACGTCGAAACGGATGCCGACTGCTTCTATACCAACCGACGTATCAAGTCTGGGGAGAGATTGGAGCAGGTGGAGCGGGTCTACCTACCGTTTACCGGTATGCATGGCGTGCAATCGGCACAGACTCTCGATCAAACCGCTGGGAATGGCAACGGCAGCTCGGGTATCTTGGCTATGCGCACAAAGGAGAATCAGGTCATCTACCGGTGGTCCAAGAGGCGCAACGAGTCGCCAAATGAAGAGACGACCCCTGCGCCTCCACCACCGCCCAAGTGGCCCCTACTTAGCGTTCTGCGGCCATCATCGCCCTCAAGGGGGAAAAAGACGACTCTAGCCGATGAAGAGCAATCTGATGCCTCCAATGCGACCCAACCTCTGCCGACGGAGTTCATAAAGGAACGGAGACCCCGCAATAAGACTGGCAATGTGGCGAAGACACAGGGGATCCACCAGGACTCCTCGCACAAGTGGCTGGTGGTGCGTCAGGTCTGGCTCTGGAAACCAGACGACAGTACGTATCCTGACTGGTTCCCCGTGCCCCCAGGACTAACAAACCCCTTTACAAGAAACTATCCTCACCGCTATACCGTCTCGCAAAGATGCCTTCGCGGCTGATACCTTGCTGGAGACGATTCGACAGGGAGATTTGGATTCTCTCCTCAACCCAGACGATCTGATCAAAACCATCGTCTCAGAGGCCGTAACGTTTCCCGATGAGTTCAAGTGGGCTGGGCTAGGCGAGCATGTCTTGGACATTTTCGAAACTGAGATTTCACACAATGTATATCGATCCCCTTCACCTGAACCCCCTCACGGAGCTTGAGGATTCCGGACCCAATTGGATATTTCCTATCGCCTCCCAACGCCCTCAAAATCGGGTGCTATGCGCCCAAGGACCACTCGGGCGTTGGTTGCCGCAAATACCGGTTCTCATTGCGTCGCCCTGGCGCCAGCCCAGCGTGTACGCAGGTTGCATCTGCCTCAAAGTTCAGCTTCGAACAAACTCCCCTGACACAACATCAGCCTTGACGTCTTCCCATCACTAAACATAGCCGGGGGCGAAGTCCCCGATCGCCTCCACCGGATTGGTGACGCAGGCGACCCATGTGTCCGCACAGGTAGCAGGAGGCGTAGGGATGAATGAGCTTGTAATGCAGGGTGTGATCTGGCCGTGGGTGGCGAATGCCGTGCGTCATTGTCGCCGAGCAGACTCCGCCGCTCTTCGGACTGCAACTGCTGTACTACGATGCCTGCCTAGTGTCCTCACGAGCAACCTGCGGACGGAATACTTGAAGCGATCGACTAAAGATAGCTAATTATTCAAGTAATCAGTGAAATAAAATGAAGTATAACGGTCAGGTTGTTATCAAGCAGGCAAGATGGTGTAACAGATCATTGAGGCCTCTAAATTTAAAGAATGGATGCGCGGCTTCGCCGGGCAAATCGAGGCTATCTAAATACATATCTGAAATGACTGATATCGAATGTAAAAATGGTGTGAAAGGATAGAGACAGGGACGTGATATTGAATGTGAGAAACTAGTGATGGTGTCGGACTTGGCTAGTTTGCTGTCGAGTTCGGTCCCGACGCTGGCGGCCTTGGCACCTCCTTGTGCTCATCCAAGTTAAGGGTTGACAATCTCATCAGCCTCCACGAGCTCGCCCTCGGTGCCTTGCGCACGACAGGCAAGTAAGCAACCCGAGTACACGGGCGATTCTCGAACGAAGACCGAACAAACTTCCGGGCACAAACCCTGATGGGGAAGTTAGTATCTGGCAGTCAAAATTCTTGGAGAGGTAGAAAGTATTTCCGCGGTTCAACTTACGCCGACGCCTCGTTTAGACTAAGGTATCAAATCATGTCAGAATGAGTCCCACCCTAGTCTGTGGCATCGACTTACCAGGTTCTCATTGCTGAGAGCGGGGGCAGCTGAGGCGAAGCTGACAGCAAGAGCGACGATGAGGATAGAGTACTTCATTTTCATGATGTGAGAGGAGCTAAGGGCTTTGGGAAGCTTGGAATGTAGTTCAGGTGTAGTGATCGAACAGGGCTTGATGGCTGGTTGAGCGTTTTTGGCTGAATTTTCAGCAACTGATTGGCGGGAGCTTATGGATATATTTATGATGTATACCTGAACGCTGGATTGTCAGGCTGACGGCAAGGCATGAAGACGAGGATACTTGGACGCTGGATTGATGGGCTGACGGCAAGGCATGAAGGCCAATCGGTCTTAGAAGCTAAGCGCCTCCAACCTGCCGCCGATCTTGTGCAACTTAATTTAGACCTCGTAGTCTTGGCTTTCCTATTTGAGAGCTGGATGAAACAGGCTGATGGGGTCCCTTATAGCATGGATCACCGATGTGCAGGTCTAAGCTCTCAGCCTGTATCTAGGTATCCACACAAGTGTATTAACGGATCCTTCTCAATATAGCGGACTTTCTCATCGGCAATATGAGCACCTACGAGTGTTCAATAACAACTGAGCAGTGTTGGCTGTTGGTTGGCGTGCAGGGCAGCAATCTGCCCAAGCATCGGCCCGAAAAAGAAGCCCTGCCTTTATTCTCAATCTATTTCGCCGCTCTTGTGTTACAGACAGCAATTCTGTCAGCGACTGCCCTGAGCGGATAGCACCGGAGAGATTCAAATTGGCGTTGCCTAAATGGCTGGCATCTGCAGAGTACTAGATTCGCAGCTCAGGCAAATCTTCAGTTAAGGCTCCCCCCTTTTTGGAATCTCAAGAAAAGTGCCGGTACTCTTGTTGGGAGACCTAAGGGACAATCCGTTAGCACCAATGACAAGCAGACTCTTGTGTTTTCTTCTTTTCATTTCGTCGCCTTTGTGGTCTGCTCTGGCGACGGCCTTAACTACTGTTCCATCAGAGAGACACATCAGCCATGCCTTGGCTGTCAATCGGCACGTGGGCGAAAGCCTTGATGGCAACTCCAAGATATCTATTGAGATCAGTTTGGTACCATCCAACATAGATTACGCGGCCAGTCAGCTCCTGGCGATATCTGATCCATCGTCGGCAGACTATGGGAGATACTGGAGTGCTGAAGAGGTCGCGCAGAGGTTTGCCCCAGAATCTCGACACGTTTCCGCGGTCATTCAATGGCTGGGGAATTACGACATCCCTATGAACCATATTCGCATGGCGCATGCGCGCGCCCATGTCATTGCGGATTCAGACTTGACAACTTTTCAGCGCCTATTCAATACCACGTGTCATGTTATCAGAAAAAGCCAGGAAGAGGATGTCGCGATTGGTTGTACCGAGTACAAAATCCCAGAGACATTGGCGTCCGCTATTGAGTATGTGGCTCTTACGATGCGCGGACGATCGGGCCCGGGACCGCGAGACGACTCCTACTGGCTCTCCGAGAACAAGAGGTCTGTGCTCGGTCCTCCTATCACCCGACTTGGTGGCGTTCAGGGAGTCAAGGTTATGTCCGAGACGCCAGAATTCAGCTGCGACAAATACACATCACCACAGTGCCTCAGAGAACTATATAATATTCCCTCAGCCAGCGAGGCACACCCCAACAACTCGCTTGGAATATATCAGCAAGCTTACATGACGTGGCTTGCAGACGATCTGGATCTCTTCTTTGAATGCTTCGAGCCGGGTCTCATCGGCAATCGCCCAGTCGTCGAGCCGATAGAAGGTGGGCATATGCAGACGGCGGTAAACATCACGCCGTTCAACTTGGAGCCCAATCTAGACTTTCAGTACGCCATGTCTTTAACCGGACACCAAGAGGTTACGAACCTTCAGATTGGCGATATGTACCTCGGGGGTAACGTCAACAACATGCTAGCAGCTTTCGACCAGTACTATTGCGACGCCCTAGATCCCGCCGTAGATCCCATCTACCCCAACCCGATACCGGGTGGTTACAACAAGACAGACTGCGGTACTGTGGTGCCCCCGAAGGTCATTTCTATCTCATTCGCTTGGCCGGAAGCCGAGTTCTCTCCCGAATACCTCAAGCGCCAGTGCTTCGAGTTCCTCAAGCTTGGCCTCATGGGTGTGACCACGATTGTTTCCAGTGGTGACTCTGGTACCCAGGCCGGAGTCGATGGCGGGTCATGCATCCATCCTGAAAAAAAGTTGCCAGAAGGGAGCACCGGCAGATTCAGCCCTCAATGGCCAGCGTCTTGTCCATGGGTCACTTCAGTGGGAGGAACCGAACGTGTCGTGGCTCCTGGCAGTAACGACACTGGGGCTGGTTCCACAGAACATCTCGAGAGGAGGCGCGACGTGCGCGAAAAAGCCTGGTACTACGTTCCTGCTGACATCAACGCAACACATATATTTACCTCAAGCGGAGGGTTCAGCAACCACTTCCCCGCGCCCGACTACCAGCGGGCGGCCGTATCGCGATACCACCACCAGGAAGAGGACCATATAGACGCGCTCGAATCCGCCGGGTACTTCTCCAGGGGCGGTCGAGGTTTCCCAGACGTCTCGGTACTCGCGTCCTCGTACCTAATATACCTGCACAAACGGCTGATCAGCGTACACGGAACGTCGGCGTCGGCGCCCGTGTTCGCCTCCATGATTACCATGATCAACAACGAAAGGCTTAAAGCCGGTAAAGGCACGGTGGGGTTTGTGAACCCGGTTTTGTATGCTCATGCCGCGGAGGCGTTCAACGACGTGACGGGCGGGTT
The DNA here is from genome assembly GCA_002812735.1 of Scedosporium dehoogii. Taxonomy (NCBI): domain Eukaryota; kingdom Fungi; phylum Ascomycota; class Sordariomycetes; order Microascales; family Microascaceae; genus Scedosporium; species Scedosporium dehoogii. The sequence goes on from PGIR01000121.1 coordinate 116,787, forward strand.
CAACGTGGGCTGCGGTGCCGAGCCTGCATTCAGGGCGACGGAAGGGTGGGATGCTGTTACGGGCTTGGGGACTCCGGACTATGAGAAGCTGCGCAAAATTTTGGTGAGTCTACCGTAGCGGAGAGCTGTAGAATTTAGAGTAATCTAAATAATAACTGAAATGAACTCTGTTGTTCAAGGGCTGTACTTTATATCACAGAGGGGACGGGCTATTATCACTCTTTTGAAGTGTCGAGAGGGTCCCTATCTTCCGGGAGAGGCTTTACTTCAGGTCTTCTCTGAGAAATAGGAATCAGATAGAATTAGTCCTAGTACTCCAGTCTACTCGATGGAAAGTATTCCATCAGATCTTATTCATTCCATAGCCCCATCACCAGGACTCAGAACCGTCACCACATGGCTGTGACTTGGCAGCCGAGCTAGCTCTGCCGGGGTTGTTGAGCCTACAATGGTTAAGCTTCGGTAGCTTTTTGCTGCAATCTAAACTGCTCTTTCCCCTCTTCCCCGCTTGATCCTTCCTAGTCTATTATGCCTGCTTTTGATGATACTCCTGGAACTTTGCCCAGGCTTCTCTGTTTCCATAGACCTGATCCCACTGCCCCTTTAGATCATCTCTACCATCCAGTAGTGCCAGACACGTCTCCCTTACATTATAAAATGTCTCGTCCAATGCCCCGTCGGGTCCAAGTAGCTTTGCGATGGACGCGCTGAACTTGGCGTAGCCTTCAGTGTTGAGGTAGCTCTTGCAGTTGGCGACGAAATCTATCCCGGGCGCGTCGGTATCTAGGGATAGGGCGGGATGTTCCTGTAGGCCTTTGCCAGTGGTGGCTTTCACATTCTTGATGCTCTGTTCGATCAAACCAAAGCTCTTCTGACGGAAATCGCTATCGGACTGCATCAGCAGATGGTCTCGCTCAGCTGTTGCTTTGGCGCGGCCATGGCTGTGATTTGAAACCAAGGACCAGTGCGAGAAGGGGGGATTTTGGGGCAAGGGTGAGCCTTTTAGGGCAATCGGGCGGGGCAAGCATTGACCTCCAGGCGGGCGGTGTTACTAGGCGATGTTACCAGGCGATGCTTTTATGCCTTCGACTATCAGCGTGAATGTCCCAAGGTACACCCACGCCTGGCCAATCGTAAATTAATTTAACCGCGATGATTAATTGCCAAGGGAAATAATCCTGCCTACATAACCCGTATGGAATACGTCATAACTACGTTATCCCGATCCTTTGGGGGTCAATCGAAAATTTCCCGCCCAGAACTGATTCATCAACCATCTTCGTATAGCAGCATCAAAGACGCTACACCTGACAGTTGCCTGTGAGGTACTTGAGGCTGAACTGGGCCGCAGAATCTATGGCGGCGGGAGTGCCATGGAAAATACCCACCTTGAGGATGGTGGGAAGTCACTCAAGGAACTCTATGGCATCACTGGGAAGATCCATCATGGACTGTGCATTTTGTTTAAATTCCCCTTCCTTGAAGCATTGAGGAAATAGTACGTGGTAGTTCTACACCGAGGAACCAAGCGATTCCCGAGACTGGGCATATCCTTGACTCGATGGTCGTCCTATCGCATGTAAATTATTGAGGACTAGAACTAGAAAATCGGAAGCCCTGAATGGGCATATTTTGATGTTACACGCCTTTTAGCTTGAGCCATAGGACCCTATATTTATTTACTCCATGTCTCAGTCCCGATAGTCCGCAAACCCAACCACCTATGAACAGTCCGACTGCTTGGAACTGTTCGAAGTTCACAACATCTTCTTAATCGAGTGGGAAATTGATCTCTTGGCCCGGTGAGGCCATCCACCCGTGCCAAATGAGGCAGTCGGCCCACACTCTAGCATTCAACATTACTAACTCATAACTAGGGTCCCTTGTTCCCGACGACCAATTCCTTCCAATTCACCAAGGTCGGATTAGATGGTCCTGGACTCCTGAAGCTGGCGGATTTGTAATGCTACTCCGCTATCGGCTAGCTTCGGAAATACAGATCGGAACACGGGGGTGGTGCCGAAGTTTTATTCCCGGCATCTCGCGTCTTCCATGTGGCCAAAATACCGACGAAGGTGGTCCTGACTCCTGAGTCCTCAGCTGCCCCGGGGAAGAAAAAAAATTTGCGTGATTATTACGACCCATATTTTACCACATCTTTATTCACCCTCAGAATGGTTGATGACAGCAAAGATATCTCGGCATCTGCGGCGTCTGCAGCGCGACCTGCGGATGATGCGCCTTCGCTCAGCTCTTCCAAAATTGATGTCAAAGTTGGCGTAACTGTCGCTGATACATCGGATAAGGAGCTTGAGGCCTGCATCGTCCTCACCAAGCCTGGCATCGGTGCCCGGCCATCCTGCTTCAAGAATACGGCACAGGAGGTGTCATTCGTGGCGCAGGCGACTATGGCCATGGCAACGGGGCCCTTGTTCCAAGGTGCCTGCAGCGTCATCACGGCGTCGATCGGACACGACCTAGGCATGACGCAGGGAGAGATCACATGGATAACGGCGTCGACAGCCCTGACGGCGGGCGCCTTCCAGCTGGGACTGGGCCAGCTCGCCGACCTTCTGGGCCGCAGGGCGCTGTTCGTTATCGGCATGGGCTCCTTCAGCGCCTTCTGCCTCTTAGTCGCCTTCGCGCGCACGCCGTTCTGGATGGACGTGGTGTGCGGCATAATCGGCATCTTCGCCGCCATGGTCGTGCCCCCGGCCATCGGTATCATGGGCGCCGCCTACTCGGTTCCTTCGAAGCGCAAGAATCTCGCCTTCTCGAGCTTCAGCGCCGGGAACCCGCTTGGCTTCGTGTTTGGCACGATCGCGGGTGGTGTTGCCACGCATCTCTTCAATTGGCGTGCGACGTATATCTTCTTGTGTATCTTGTGGGCTGTCTTCACCATGCTGGCGGTGTGGATGGTTCCCAGAGTCGAGGCGTATCCGCCGGGGGAGCCACTCCGCGCAAGGCTGCACACCTTCGTGTCGACGTTTGACTTCCTCGGCACGTTCCTGACGGTGACGGGCTGTGGGCTTATCACTGCCGCGATAACGTGAGTTTGTGCCTAGTTAGCCCCCTAGCGGGCAACGATATACTGACTGGGAAGCAGATTAGGTCCCACGGATGGTTGGGGCTCTGCACATGTCGTAGCCATGCTCGTCGTTGGGGCAGTACTTCTTGTCGGGTTTGTGTACTGGCAAAGCGTATTTTCCCACCCCCTAATGCCACTAAAGATCTGGCGGGATCGAAACTTCACTTTGGTATGGCATTCCGCCCCCCCAACTCCCCTCCTGTTCCTGCCAAATAGAGAAAAAAGGGCATTCTGACAAGTACAGATCATCTTAACGTGCCTCCCGGGTTTCATGGCCTTCAATTCCAGCCAATTCTGGCTTTCCTTCTATATGCAGGAGTTTCTCGGCCTGTCGCCGCTGGGAGTTGCGGTGCAACTGCTCCCAATGGCTATCGCAGGCATTATCTGGAACATAGTGGCAGGTAACGTGCTGCACCGTATCAACAACACCCTGCTCTTGGCGATCGGGGTCGCCTCGTACGTTGGAGCCTCCGTTCTACTCTCTCTCATGAGGCCCAACAGCTACTACTGGGCCATTGTATTTCCTGCGCTGGTCCTCTATGTCTGCGGCGCTGACATACAATTCAATGTTGCCAATGTACGTCCGTCACCGAGGAAACCTCTCGTCATATTAGATGCTGACTACTGCGATGCGAATAGATGTACGTGATGCAATCTCTGCCTGCTCACCAGCAGAGTCTAGCAGGCGGTATATTCAACATGCTCTTCCGCCTAAGCACGGCCGTCGCACTGGGTATCTCGACCGCGGTCTACACCTCCGTGAAAGGGACGAACGCGGGTATGGAGAATCCGATGCTCCCGTATACGAAAACTTTCTATGTCTCGATTGCCTTGAGCGGCTTCTCTGTCCTATTTCTCCCGTTTGTTAGACTAGGTACTCAGGGGAACCATACACAACAGTCGGCTGAGTTACCGTCGCCTCTGTTAAACAGAATGAAGGAGAAGAGTGAAAGGATGGCGGTAGCACTTCGATCGCTGAGGAAGGGGCCATCGCTGTCGTGAGTCCAAACATGATATGCCTCCCACAAATGTAGTCACGCGATATGATTGCAATCGAGCACACTGGTAGAATGCCGTCGGACTGCGAATCCTGCGTCCAGCGTATTATTTTATACGAGAGTCATGGCCGTCCACACTGAATCTTGTTTCTCTACCCCGAGATCGAGCTGTGGTTGGTGGTGATGTGCGGCCCATCACAGCCGGAAACGTTAGATAGCGGATAGGTGCGCTTGGATGGACCCTTCTACGACGTCAGGCGGGCGCTGATAGTGAAGGTAGCAATATTTAGCAATATGTGGTTCAAAGAACTTGGCAAACAAGAGCGAGGGGGAATGAAAATCCAGGGCTGAGGTATGGAAGCAGCGTCGGGACGCCAGAGAAAGAATAATCCTCATCATCCCCGCAGCACCGAAGACATAATAAGATACGTTCTTCTCGTTACTCTTAATATACAAACAGGAAATCGACAACCTGCCTGCCTAATTGGCCGATCTAGTGATGTCCCGATGTCGCGCTGTTCCAGGATCATCGGCATAGAGCACTTGGGACAGTTGATGATTCTTTACCGGCTCTTCGGCCACCGTGGCCAACGGAGCCACACGCATTTAACTCGAGAGTGGCGTGGGCTGATCTGAATTGATGATTCGGTTTGGTAAGTCTCACCTGCATATATGATTGAACTTCCGTTGGTTGTCGCTTCGTGCAACTTGAATAACAGGGAAATATCCATTCTTCACCATCCAACCTATACACTATAAAAGACTACTTATCAACACAGCTCACGTTAACACTCAAACCCAAAGGATATCGAGAATCCCTTTGTTTTCCACGTATCTAAAGGTAGTAAGACAGACCAGACTCGGAATATATCGACCGGCCGTTCTCGCCAGAGGGCTCCTTAGCTCCACCAACGGCACTTTTAGACGTGGGGAGGGGTAGGGGGTGTAGGGGGCGCGGGGTGAGGAGGAGCCGGGTGAGGAGGAGCCGGGTGAGGAGGAGTCGGGTCGGCCGGAGCCGGCTGAGCGGGGCCCCTGTTCTTGATGTCTCCACGGTTGTAGTCGACCCGCTCATTTTCCACCTGCCTCAGCTGGTCAAGCGTGTCAAAGCATTGCACCTCGATGCCGATGCCGTTGTCGTACTGCTCGTACAACTCTAGGGGAACCATCATTTGCAAAAGTCCCGGTTTGCCAAAGATCTCGGAGTAGCGCAGGGAGAGCCTGCTCTCGATGCCGAGGCTGGCGATGTAGTCCTTCATGGCCTTTTCGCTGGAAGGCCACCAGTGATCTTCCGGGATCCACACCTTGCTTACAGCGTTGTACTTGTCCGCGTCGGCCCATGCGATGCAGTAGCTTGCAGGAAATTAGCGTTTGTTTCAACGGTTTTTCTAGGGAGATTTTCTTGGCTCTAACCTGTTATCGACGCCGACGTCCCACTCGCCGGGGCTGGGGCTCAGATACTTGCCCAGACCAGTTTGGGCTTTCTCATCTTGGAAGGTACCCAAGTCGACGAAGGTTCCATACTCGTTGAGTTCGTTTGCCTCGATCTACGCAAGGTGGGTCAACTCCCGCCCAACACGAACTAACACAATGCTCCCTAGAGGCTATATATGAGGCACAAACCTTGTTTACGGTTCGATAACCGATAACAACACGGCCGGCACGCCGAGTGAGGTGCGAAGGAGCAGCAGCAACGTAGCGGATCAAGGCAAGCGTCAAGAGTTGAGAAACGCTGAAAATCATTTTGCCGTGGTGTTATGGCTTTTCGGTCGGAAGATCAGATCAAATATGACAGACGGTTGGTGGATTGGAGTGGAGATTGGATTGTCTATACGGCTTGAATGCTTCTGTTGATTGTTAAAGAGTCCGGGGTGAGGCTAAAGTCCATGTTGAGAGCGGTTTATATAGATGTCGATAGACATATTGCCATAATAGGGCCGAGGCTCATTTGCACATTCTCGGTGGCAGTCTGAAGATCCGTAAAACGGCAATAGTAGTAAGCGGACATGGCTTGGATTACAAGTGAGCTTACTATGTGTACACTACGCGTTACTGCCCCATTGTGGGGCACACAGATGCTGTCTCGCAACAGACCGGCCACGACGACCATGGAATCATGTCTGACTACTACTGCGGAAAGCGTTAGCGGTTCCTCTTTGTAATTGTGGACGATAGATCTTTTTTTTTTTTTCTTTTTTTTCGAATAATGTTGCGTATTTTAGCAACCCATGGCTGATGATGAATTCTACCTGAAAGGAGGAGTCGGTCGCAGTGTCTCTGACGTCATGAACGTGGCAGGCTGCGTCCACCAACGTACAGTTTTAATTCGTCTCTCACGGTCTCACCTCGATCTTTCCCGCTGCTACATAATATCAAGCTTCACTCGACCGCAAAATACTATCTCGATTCTATCACAATCTTGTTCTCGTTTACTGTTCTCGTTTAATTGGGCCTAGCTTAATTAATCGCTACTGTTTCGGGGCGCAGCGTGATGATCCATCACAATGGGAAGATCGATACGTTCTGTCCTAACTGACGGCTGGTGGTACTGGGGAGCGTCCGATACATGCGGAATAAATTTCAACCAGGATGGAACAGGAGAGGTACGACAATCACCCGCAGAAACTCTTAGCCCCGATTAACACACCTCTCAGCTGGTCTGCGGCCACGGTATGTCTTTGTTCATTGCCGCGATATTCGACTGGGAGCCTCGCACAGATCAAGACGATACACTTCTCGAGACAGTTGTCAGCAACGGTAGCGACAACATACCAGCAGTGGGTCTCAAGCTGACTCTCACCAAACGTCGCATGCCGTGGTACGGGAATATGCCAACTGACGGGTGGCAACTACACGACAAAAATCTCACGCAGGACGCCTTTTCCCCAAAGATATACACCCTCCAGTTGGAGCAGGGTAGGTTTCCCGTTATCGCAAATACCACTTCTGGTCTCTGTCACTGGTACTCCCTGCATCTCAAGTTCGACCCGTCCCCGTACCCACCCCTCGATGAATGGGCCATGAAGAGGCCGGCAGAAGGGCACAAGTACTGGGAGAGGAAGGATTTCTACAGAGGGCAAATCGAAGGAGATGTGTATTATGATCCAGAAAGCGGGCTTTCGAGGCGAGAGGAGATGGAGAGACTGAAGGCTGAGCTGGCCAGGAAGAAGGGCTCTAGGAGGATGACTTGATATCGGATTTTCGGCGTTAAACCTTTTGCTTTTTATATTCTGCGTTCCCGATTTCTTCATTTGCATGACTGACTATGTTGATTCTGAGAAGCATATGAGGTCGCTAGGACTCTTGGCGCTTTGGAACCCCGAATCCCAGTCCCTCACGGTTCTTATCTTGCTTCATTAGTTAACATTCCCGTGTTCCATCCCGCTGTGCTCATCCTGACCAAGATGAAACTGTCTGCCCATTATATTGGTAACACACGCCCGTAGTCAATCAGTAAACTTCATAGCGATATCTGGCTCGTAAAGCACAACGAAGAGATCGATTTCGTCGGTTGCCAATCGGCTACTGATGACTGTCTCTTAAGGATGCTACAGATCTCGTCAGCCACTGGCGGAAAACCGACAACAGGAGCCAGTGGATTTGATGAACGATGTTTAGGGGCCAAGGAATTGCGGGTGGGTTATGCGAGGATAACGGGTTGCTGGGTTGGAACTGTCACAGTAGAGGCAGGGGAGATTAAATACGATCAGTCACGTTACGATTTGTGAAGGTGAAGAGCCTTTCTCAAAGTTGGTAGCGCGGACCTTACCTTTTGGCACAGCCCCTTGGCATCGAACTGACATTCCAAGTACTCAAGACAATGGAACCACCACTGTTGGCACATGTACATTCTTACAATAGATGTTCAGGCGCCCCTACATCAAGCTGCGGAGGTACAACGTTTACGTACAGACTTTCATGTAAAACTTTGAGGTGCCTGCCTTCTTCACTCTTTCAAAGTCTTCATGTTCAACGTGTTCAACGCAACCTCGAAATGAATTATGAATTCGCCATTTTATGGTCCTTGCCAAGAGGTTCTCTCACTCAAAATGGTCTCGCACCGAACCCGAACTGCCAAGGCGGCCTTCGGGACAAGCCAACCAACCAAAGGAACGAATAATGCATCCGCCATGCGTCGTTCCTAACACTATTTACCTTATCGAACATCGCTTACTGCTTGCCGTCTCGAGATATTACACCACCACGGCCGGCAGTGATACCTATCAACCCGGACCCGAAGGAGGTCTACCTTTCCTCTTCCAACTGGTAAAAGACATGCCCAGACAGTTCTTCATTGGCATTGTGATGCAGTGCTGTGAGTACGCTTTTTTCAACTTATTGTCCCTCGCCAACGAGACCGGATAGTCCGAGGCGCCCTCCGAATGCAGGATCTCCTCCGCCTGCCCGAGTACCTGCGAGCCTTTGCCAGCACCGACACTGGGATATCAGACGATGATTTACGTTTCCTCTCTCAAGCAAGGCTTATATGCGGAGTATTCTTCTTTTTATTTGCTATCGCGGCTATTATTGGGGAGGGAGTCCTCGTCACGGGATTGAGATTGTCAACAACCGTAGGGGGATCAGAAGCGTCCATTTGACACTTCTCTGAGCTGGCGTCCCAGATCAGTATCGACGACAGGGTTTGATTACAAGTTGTACGGCTGCTCTCTCTCTCTTTCTTCGAAACACGCATATTACCAGCCCTTACTACTATTACTCGAGGACGCTATTTACTATTCAATTTTGGTCTTTTATCACGCAGGTCTCAGCCGATCCAACGTTTCAATCCATCCTCCATGACAACCATCAACCTTTTGGGTTCCCTTATGGGAAGATTCGTGTGCGTCCCCACGTAAATTTTATTCGCGAACAGTATATGAGGTCAATATATTATTAATATCTTATCTGAGCTTTAATGTCGTTCAGCTGACCTACCTTGACCAATACAGTAAAAGTCCCTCGGCCAGAAGCAGAAACCCAATCAGCCCACAAGGAAGTGAAAACAAGGTCGACTTTTAAGTCCGAGTTAAGGAGCAGAGGCGAATTCGGCCTGTAAATAACACCCCACACAGGATATAACGAATACCCACCAAATAACAAGAGTGCTAAAGTCCAGTACATCCAATGGCGAACCTTGAAAGGGGCATATTCTTCTAAACACATACAAACGAATATAAAAAGGAAGCAACCCATCGGTGGGAAGAAAGTTGTAATAACAAAAAAGTTGCCCAATACGGCCGCCGCCTTGGACTCCCGAAGCGTAAGGCCAAGGAATATTACAACCGTTATTGCGACAACTTGAAAACAAGTAAGAGTGACAAGTGGTAATATCCAGGGGCAATCAGTGACATCATAGAAGTTGCGATCAAGAAGATATTCAGCGCGCCGTTTAAAAGCAGCTATACGAGGTGCTCTCGTTGATTCTGGCGAAATTCGGCCTTCGTCGACTGGGATGTGTCGGGATTCCTCAGCCGTAACCGAACTTTCAGGTTCTCTGACCCCAATGCCGATTGACTCCAGAGGAATAGGCGTTTGTGCAATGGTTTGGTTCACTTCCTTAGAATCAACAAATATCGCACCGGTCGTGAGTAGCGGCCCGAGAAGAAGGAAAATAGGTAGAGTTTGCCCGAATGTCCATGCGCCTTCGTCGACTGTTGCGGATGACTTTGCGTTGAACAGCTTAATGGTTCCCCATACCGCTGAGACGACCAGCCAGTATATCTTTGGTGAGAGGTTTCGTTAGCCTCCAATGAAGCCACTTCATTGCCTTGCTAGACTCGAACATATATCAACTACTTACATCGGAAAGAGAGGATACTAAAAGATCACTAATTAGCCTACACAATAACATGGCGCTTATATCGATCATGAGCAGGGCTCGTCTCGCATTCAGGGATCGTTCTTCAGTACAAGAAAAGTACTGACGAAACGTAACCTTAACGGAATTGCTCAGCTCTTGTCTTGCAGACCTCAGGCTGTTCGAGGATGTATCCAAGAGTTTAATGACACGACTCGCTAAAGTCAAAACCAAGAGTAGCATTGTCATTAATCCAGACTGGAATGCGGCTGTTCCTGAGAATTCCGCAATCGAACTCTCGCCGTACCACTCGAGAGCACGATTTGGGTGAAAGTAGCATTTTGCATACGAGCCTGGGAAACTTGCCGACCTTGCGTGCTCGGTCGTGTCCATCCAGTTGAAGAAGAGTGTTGGGCCCATTGCCGTGAGAAGCATAACTGACAAGAGGACCATAAGGATAAGGCGCAGCCATTTCTCAACTGGACGATGATGGAGGTACTCGCGAAGGACTATGAGTCCGGCGATGTGAGTAACGTTGGAGAACCACGCTACCTGTACGACCAGGAGGAAGTGGTATGCTGATATTCCCTGGAATAGATCGACGAACCCACTGGTAAGAATGCCAAATCCGGTAACAATCTGGATATCGCACATGCTGAGAATGGACTGGCATTGTATACGTCAGAAGCATATCAAACGGGTACGCTAGATCAACTTCAGCACTTCTCACTTTGTTAAAAGCTTCATCCCACCCAGGATGTGACTTGAGCCATTTAATAGCCCGGGTGTTGTCTAGACGAGAGAAAAGAAAACCCGACCGACGAATAAGATTCTTAGCCATAATATCGATCGGGTTTGCTTTCCAAGGAAGAGATTCCGGGCTTCCTTCTCGTGGCTGGAAAGGGTTCCGATTTGGATCGAAGGCGACCAAGTAGTGGAGCACGACCAGGAGAATAGCAAGCCACGCAGTTCCTAAGAAGCCCGCAATCACCTGCTAAGGGTTAGATACAATCCCTGATATGAACATCGCCTTTGGCACATATCCGGCGCGTCATGGGCTACCGCTTCCCCGAAAATAAATACACCGCTTGACTTACACCTGGACCTGCTACGTCGCCGTAGGGTTCGAGCTTTCGGCACACCTGTGCCTCTGGGGAGCATTCGAAAATACACGTGGAGTCCATTGAATCTAGTTCCAGGAATGGCCGCCGCGAGAAGACAGGAAAGCAGATGGCGGATGACAGGGAGTTCGGTTTAGGCTTTAAGGTGATTCTGGGTGAATTACTAGAGCATATCACTCTCCGCTACTCTTCAGTCGCGATTAACTCAAGTTCTAGTGTTCAAATTGCCTAGTGAGATGGGAACTTGACCACGAAGCAAAGAAACACTTTTTTGGAATCAAGGCTGTGTGCGGGGTTCAAGGCTCCAAGCATGCACCCCGGCCACACCGGGCTGGAATTTTTGCTCGTCTGATTGGCTTAGTTTGCGCCTTTGCAAGCTGGAAAGCGGCCACTCAGCTCAGGATGTGGAAATACTACGCACGGCTCGTCATCATGTGTCGTACAAGCTTATTTTATTGGATCTGAAAGCACACTCAATGTTATTGGCCTGTCAAGCAGCGCGCATTCAAGGGGCGTTTTGATCACCCAGGTCCTGTTGATGATACTCACGAACAGGTCAATTAGTGGGCAGCCAAAGAGAGGATCATTGATACCCTCCCCCAAGGAACTGCTGAGGATTCGGCCACCATGAAACCAAATTTACAAACCAGTTCACGATACTAGTACAAGTGATAATATCAATCTTCTAGTCCCCCTTGTCTGAGGCTTAGATAGATATGCTCTGTGGGATATTTCTTAGGGCAATATGGTCCAGAGGTCCTAGTGGGATAGTTTCAATATTGCCATTATTCTGATGTTGGAATACTGCGAAGGGCGATCGCTGCTAACCCTAGAACTCCCAATAACGCATAAAATTGAGCAGGAGCGCAGAGAGTACATGAACTTTAATAGCCCAGTAGTATAAGTGGTCCGGAAGAGAATCTCTTGTTTCAACCCTTGCCGTTTTAGTCTTAATACACTAATGCCGGGTGTTGCTTGATTCGCTACATTAATCGATGTTGGACGAAAATGGAAACCTCCGAGTGACATGGACGCTGCAAGATCGCTACGAAGTATTACTTTTCTTTCCTTTTTCCTTGTTCCCTTCCTGAACCTCGCGCGATAGGTTTCATATTACATTCAAGATGAGTGGCACTGCGGCAGGGAACGTACCGAGACCCAAGCAGACTTCGGAGCCGAAGAAGTTATTAGGCTTTAACCTCTACTCGTGTTTTGCCTTCTCCGTTACCCTCTGCTGCTCTGTAACTCATGGATCCCTTACTCCTTGACGTGTAAGTAGCGTCAGTTCTATTAGTCTGCCAAGAGTACGAATTCGAGGAACAGAAGAGATGATGGGTTACAGTTGATCTGCAATGCGAGGAGTTAGGTAAATTGACTCTTTCCGCCATCCGAATAACGGCAAGACCGCAGGGTATTCATCTCGATTCAACGGCCTACAACCGCGGCATAATCAGCGGTTTCCACCACGGCATCTAATAGAACGAAGGTACCGCAGCCCTCCTCACCGGCATCGGCCCAAGACCCAGAGAAAATGTGCGTCTTCTCGCTATTGATGCTTTGCTCCCGATTGATCTGCAGCTCAGAAAATTCTGAATAATTTGTGCTGGAAGTCGGAGTGTTAGTTTTTGGACGGCACTCTCGACGACTCCGAGGACTTCACGGAGCCAGGCTCTCTAGACGACGACCCGCTCCTGGAACCCTTGGAGGGCGGAAAATCAAGCAACTATATTTGCATATCAGTGACTGGTTAAAATGACCCACGATAAAGAGCAGTATTGGAATTGTTGTCAAGATGGTGAACCGAGAGCATCAGACTGCACCACATCTGAACGGATATTGGAAGCGTGGTCCTCCGGTTCAATGTTCAACTGCTATTGCTGAAGATTTCAAGGAAAAAAAAAAAAAA